>JASVER010000121.1:2555586-2613086 GCA_030449065.1 Oceanodroma leucorhoa | reverse complement strand
AGGTAAACATTTCACCGTCTTGCCTGTTTTCTCCTGGAAAACATCCATTAGCCATGGAATTCCTTATAGATTCACATAAAGATGCATATTTTCCCTATTTGGAATTTATTGATGGAAATATTATCATATATTGCATCAAACCCAGGGCAGAACTTACTAAAGATTTTTTTCCAATAATTCATATGAAGATTTTTTATTAAAACCCTCAAATTTTCACAATGAGAACAATCAGCCATCGAAATAATCTCCCCAGGGAAGTGGTGGATTTCCCAACATAGCACACTTTTAAGATTCAGCTGGWCGGGGTGCTGGGCCATTTTGTCTAGACAGTGCTKTTGTCAAGAAAGGTTGGACCAGRTGATCCCTGAGGTCCCTTCCAACCTGGTATTCTGTGATTCTATGRTTCTATGAAATTCTCAGAAAATCATCAATATMAGTCAATGATGATAAGACAAGACTGGTATCTTAATTATATCTCAGTAATTTCTCCAAGTCATGGTAGAATCTAAGTTTTACCAAAGTATATAAGCCAATTTTTTAAGGTTCAGWTGTCTCTGGGGTAGACTATGTCGCGAGAGCTGGCACAGCGCTCTTTTAATTCCTGTGTAGTGGAATCTCATTTGCCGTCTTTCTACAATTCTTTTTATTATTATTTGAATCAATGAGATTGCTAATCAGGTAATACGATGCAACTGATGTACAGGAATAGAATACTGTCTAGAGGAGACTCAGAGCCTTACATTCACTGGCAGTTTAACGTCCCAGGTGTTCTTTGCTTTCCCTCTGCTCTGATTTTCCAAGCCACACCTCTCCCAGAAATGGCAATGCATAGAAAGGAAGCGCATAAAAGTCACATTTTGCAAAGCCAAGTGTGACATCCTCATGTTACTCAGCAAGTGTTGAGAAAAGATAGTGGTTTWACATAGGMAGGGTATTATAAAAAGMTTRTCCTGATAAATATTAGCCATGTTGCACCACATATCACTTGGAGGTGTTGAAGTAACGCTAGGACAGGTGCAGTRTAGGGCTCAGTGGCTGCCAATACGGCAGTTATTCTGTTTTCAGGATTTAGTAAAAGATAGGAATTCTGTAATAAGCGATTCAACATCCATTCATATGATTATAACTTGTGAGATGAAATGCTCTACTTAGAATACAGGGTCATCACTAGTGCTAAAGTACAAGTGCCATTTGGGAGGTCTCCACAGTGCCCGAGAGCCCCAGGCAGAGCCGACCAGGACCAGCCCCGCCCTGCCCTGGTGTGGCGGCCACAGGCCCGGTGAGGCTCCTCGCAGCACCGGAGGGGACCCTGCGGAGCCTGTTTCCAGACACCTGAACCCCGCTCTCTGCAGCCAGCCGTGAGCTGACTGGCCATGCACGGAGCCAGCGGGCTTCTAGCTCTTACTGTTGGGATTAAAACCAGCATTGAGTGCATTTTTCCCGGGTCTCGGGTCCTATCTGCCAGTTTGATGTATATCCMTAGGGCGTTAGGCTGTAAGACAGCCCAGGTGGCACTAGGTCAGTATGTTAAACGCCTGAATTGCTCCCTGGTGCTTAGACACCACATTTCTTTGTCTGCACTCTCACGCTGAGCTCCACCTCKCTCTGCCCCGGCCCTGACAGTGAGGAGGAGGCCCAGGGGAGAACCCATTTGCATGAGGTTCAACAAGGCTAAGTGCCGGGTCCTGCACTTCGGTCACAACAACCCCAGGCAACGCTACAGGCTTGGGGAAGATTGGCTGGAAAGCTGCCCAAAGGAAAAGGACCTGGGGGTGCTGGTTGACAGCCGGCTGAACATGAGCCGGCAGTGTGCCCAGGTGGCCAAGAAGGCCAACGACATCCTTGCCTGTATCAGGAATAGTGTGGCCAGCAGGAGTAGGGAGGTGATCGTGCCCCTGTACTCGGCACTGGTGAGGCCGCACCTCGAATACTGTGTTGAGTTTTGGGCCCCTCACTACAAGAAGGACATTGAAGTGCTGGTGCGTGTCCAGAGAAGGGCAACGAGGCTGGTGAAGGGTCTGGAGAACAGGTCTTATGAGGAGTGGCTGAGGGAGCTGGGTTTGTTTAGCCTGGAGAAGAGGAGGCTGAGGGGAGATCTTATCGCTCTCTACAACTACCTGAAAGGAGGCTGTAGAGAGGCGGATGTCGGTCTCTTCTCCCAAGTAACAAGTGATAGGACGAGAGGAAATGGCCTCAAGTTGCGCCAGGGGAGGTTTAGATTGGATATTAGGAAAAATTTCTTCACTGAAAGGGTAGTCAGGCATTGGAACAGGCTGCCCATTGAAGTGGTGGAGTCACCATCCCTGGAGGTGTTCAAAAAACGTGTGGATGAGGTGCTTCGGGACATAGTTTAGTGGGCATGCATAGTGGGTTGATGGTTGGACTCGATGATCTTAGAGGTCTTTTCCAACCTTAATGATTCTATGATTCTATGATTCTATGATTCTATCTCCTGTGTCTCATTTCTTAGAAATGGCTTTGTATTTCTTAATAAACAGGATGTTGAATTTTTAGATGTTGGTTATGAGGTCTTACATGGGATTAAGAATGTCTTATTTTTTTGCAGAAACCCTTAAATCAAAATTTATGGTTGAACAGCCTAAACCTGTGGCAGCCTAATGTGTTTTGTTTCCCTTTTGTCTAGTCTCAGTCTAGATTCAGTATGATCCCATATATTCATTGTATTTCTAGGTTTCCATAAAATATATAGTTAATTTCCATGTTTGTTTGGAATATAATGTCCAGTGTTTGAAAAGACTACACATTTATATGCTTTCTTTGCATTTCAGATTGAAAAGAACATTTCATCCCTCTGTGGGTCAGTGATTTGCTAATACTCAGTCAAATACTGGAGTTATATTTAGCTGATTCTGTGAAGTGTTCAGCACATGATGCCTCCAACTGGCTAAGCCCAGGAGTATTTTCAAAGCTGGGAAGTCCTGATAGTGGCATCATGGCAGGCAGGTTGAAAATCTTTCTTGAGTTGAAGATTATGAAATCCTTGTGAGGGGAAGGAGTTGAACGCAAATAACTCCCTAAGTTTGGCCTGGGATCTAAAAACCAGCTCTTCCTCTGTGGAAGCAATCTGAGAACATAATAGAAATAAGATCCCCATTCATTTGATCGCAAAGCCTACCAAAAACACTAAAGGGAATATGGAGGAAACACACTGAGCTGCCTGTCCAAACTGCTCTGTGTGTATTTCCATCTGATGCTTCTGTAAATGTCAGTGTAAGTGATGATCCTAAATTTCTACTGCTATAAAAGTTTCCTTCCTTCTCTATGAGAATCAGAACTCATATGGTCCCTAAGCAGATTAACAACTTTGCAATAACATATATATCAAGAGCATCATTTGAGTTCCTGATAGCCTTGCAGAGCACTGGGAGCTGGAACAGGATTTCCAAAGATGGCATGAAGGATGTGTGCTTTAGGACCATTTCTGAGTTATAGATACTTGTTACATGGGCCTTTAAGGGAAATTCACTGATCTGCACTCTTCAAAAAATGTTATGGGTAGGAAGAAATTTTCATATGGGGACAGATTATAGAGATTGATGACCAGTTTCTGCATCATTTTGCTATGCATAATTTCATTTAGCATCAAAGAAGAGGCATTACCTGCAAGATAGAATGCGTTTTTGGCCCAAAATTTGTAGTGTTAGGAAAATATTAAAAGGAGATACAAGAATGACAAACTTGTAAACTAAAGAGCAACAAAAGTCGAACACCTATGCACTACAAAACTGCTGGCTGATGAAAGTCTGAGCTGTGGTCCACTCGGCCGTGTGGCGTACAGATGTACGAGGCTGTCCTCCCACACTTCCCCCAGTGCTGGGGTGGGCGGCTAAAAAGTCCATGCTTACCCCATTGCGCCTAGTCCCACTCTGAGAGTGTGGGGGGCTCGATGGAGGATTTCACAGACTCTGGCCTTGCCAGGTGTGCTTCATCACCCTGGCAGGCAGGGGCTGGGGATGGTCTTCATGTGGACTGGACTGTTCTAGCTCCTGCACTTCTAAAACTGGAGACCACATCTTGCCTAACATGTTGGTTTTCTCAGGCTCATCTGCTTTGCACCTTTGTAGCATAAGTGAAATGCTCTGCAAAATACCCATCATCTTGCATACTGTGGCCCAACTTATGGAAGCAGAAATCACAGCACAAAGGAAAATGGCAGAGGGTATGCTTTGGGTAAATGAATACTCATCTGTGCTTAGAATGGCTTAAATACATTTTCTTTTATCACAGCTACATTGGTTGCTGGAGTAATACAGAATATTGATTGTGTCTAGTTAGAACAACTTATCTGACTACTTTTTTGTATTATAAAATGATCTCATCAGGTGTTAAGTGAAACCAAATGCTAGAGCCCATACCAGGGTTAAGGGTCAGTGTCAGCAAATGGAGAACTAGGGCAAGGAGGCAGGTTGGGCACCCCTACAGAAACATGCAAGTCCGGCTACTTTCTGTGCCTGTGCCTCTGCCTCCCCCCCTGGGTCTGGCACAGGGTGAATCTGTGCAATGTGGAGTTGCTGGTGGAAAAGGGCAGTGTCGTGACTCCTCATGACGCACCAGTGCGATATTAATAGCAGGAAAAGGGAGGTGAGGTCGAAGATGACGAGGAAAAATACAATCCTCCTCCTCCGTACCAGTCTGTCTGGTCCCTTGCAATGGGTGTAAACCAACACACTGCTGTGAACCTGCCGTTAAATCGGCTGGGTTTGCCCTCTGTGCCTTCACAAGATATTGGGAAGTTGCTTATGCTGTTTCTGCCAGTGAGCTGATGTATTTGTTCTGGAAAAAGCTTTTTTAAAAAAATTATAATTAGAATACATAAAACACTGATACATGTTAATCCCAAAGGAATGAATTTAAAGATAATGTTATTGTGTTAGAGCCAAGTACTTTGATTGAACAAGTATACTCAGTTCTTCAAAGAGAGTCACTCTGAGTACAGCTTTGTTTGCAGGAAGGTTGGTGTTCTGCCATGGTCTTGGGTACAGGGAGGCTCAGTCACAAGCACAAAAAGATTTATCTGTTTCTATAAACCTTCTTCCTTGTTTAGCTGTTGAGGTCATTGCAGATGGATGACTGTGCTATGGCCCTCAACAGAAAGAAATATTTCTGAAACAGGGTAACCAAAAATAGACAAAAGGTGAGAATAATATAAAATGTAAGTAATTATAGGGAATAACACGTGATACAACTTTTTATCCAGGTTTAATTTCCCACTGACATTAAATCAGCTATTTCTTTTGCTTTCTGCCATACCTATTTTTTGAAGCAGGCAAAACTTTCAGAAGTAATTGAAATTAAGAAGTTTGGAAAGCTCAAAACTGGAAATCAAGCTGCTTTTGACTTGCTTTCCTATGTCCACATGGCTGCCTAGAAAGCAGCAGCAGCTGGACAGGCAGAGAGACAGTTTGTGAAACACAGAAACAAAAAAAGTAAGACTTGCCTTTGGAGGAGTGGAAACCAGCTCCCCCCATGGACTTCAGAGTTGCAAACACCAAGCGTGTTTCTTTTTGATGTGATTCATGGCACATTCTTTCAATGTGCTCCGTGAACTGGTCAAGAATTGGCAAGTGATAAAATGTTATTCAGTGGCTTATCAGAGCCGCTGCCAAAATCTATGACTGTTAATGCAAGGCAACCCTTGCGATAAATAACTAAGTGGCTGTCCGTGCTGCTCGGGGAGGACTCAAGCATTTCTTCCTCATCAACTTTGACTTTTCAGAATAAGCTGCTGGCATGGTCCTTGCTGAAGCCTCGCTTGAGCTACGGCGGCAGTGCTCTGCAGGATGATCTCTGCTTCTTCCCAGACGCTTTATTGGAATTATCTGGGACAAGGAAACCGCCTGAGCACCGTCTGTCACTGCTACTGCCCTGCTGGCCTCGCTAGGTGCTGGTCTGTACCATGGCAACAGTAATGCTGTCTCTATTGCTTGCAACATTTTCATGTGCTTGCTCTGCTTTCTTTTGATTTTCTGACACATGCTGTCACTTAGTAATAATAAAGCTGTCAATGGTATCAACAACTGATCTTTTAATATGGAATCAAGAAGTCTGACAAGAGCAAAGGGGATGCCAGATTTCTAGTGGCAGGTTAATTTATTCAAAGTACCCTGAAAATTATTTCTGTTTCTATTATATGCAGATGATACCCAGCAAGGCCAGTGCCTGCAAGATGGGATGCAGGCTGCAGAAGGATTCAGCATGCAGGAATTCTGTTAAGTAAATGATTTAGCTACAAGCTAAGCTAATAGCTAAAAGCTGTTTGCTAAATATCCTGAGGCAGAGCCTATAGGAATAAGTTGGAATTACTATTTATTTGAATAGGCTATGAATCAAATTTTCAGTTCCCTATCTGTATTCCTAGGTGGTCTCAGCAAATAGATACGCTGTTTCAGAAGAGCCCGCCTCAGCAGCATAGAAGACTCATTTCCAGAGGATTCTGGGTGCTGCTTTGTGCTGAAGCATACAACACTGCTTGTTTTAAAGAATATTTAAGGGTTTGGTGGCAAGTGGAACTCCAAGGTAATTTATTGAGGTGCAGAGTGAGAAACCAGTTTTTACATGGACTCTCCAAGGACTTAAAAGTAGCTGTGCTCTGCTACAAGCAGATCTGTTAGTAAACAATCCCCAGGAAACAGTTCACTGGAGAGAATTATTTTACTTCAGTACATTAGAATTACAGCTGTAAATTTTTTTTTAAAAAGTTATGAGTGACTGTAAGTCTATCTCTTGTGTTCAGCACACACATACAGTACCTAGTTTACAGAGGGGAGAGTATATCCTCACTTTTCGAAAGGGAGGCATCTTTAAGAGGCCTTAAAACTAGATATCTCCAAAATGAGGCATTCAAATCCACTAGTCACTTCAAATATCTATAAAAGATATCTAGAAAAGCATGCTTATGAGATGCCACACAATTTGAAAACATTTTATATATCATTGGAAGATTAACAGGGGATTTTTCCTGAGACTGGATTGCAATCATTAGAAATATAAAGTAGTTATCAGTAATTTGCAGAGGAAGACCTAAATAGCCCTCATATTGATATTTTAACATCCCTTTGCTGAGTTTTCTTTGTCACCAAGGAGGGCAAACACAGTGGACAGCAGTGGCTTTCAGCAGAAGTGAAAGGCAAAACACAGATTACATTTTTAAATATAGTAAATTTTGTTTATTTCTGTAAAATGTTTTGGAACCAAGAGGGTACAAGGGCAAGAATAATATGGAAAATGGGACCATCTACAAGCAAATTAATTGGATGGGTTAAAAAAATATGTTAAGAATCTTTATGCTTCAATGCATAGGCCAGTTGCAGGGTGTAGGAAGACTATTTCATCATTGCGTTTCCTCTGAAGCATCAAGTAATTAATTAAATTGGACTGATTTGTTCCACTGTGTCAATCTCTATGTTCATGTGACAGATAAAGATTGTGCATAGCAAATCACACATTTAAAAATCAACTTGACGATTTAAGATAAATTATTTTCACCTTTTAGTCTCTTCTACCTTCTTGTGACTCTCTGAATATCATCTTAAACAATGCTGAGCACTTCTCAGGATTTTCTCTGGGACCCAGCCCTTCCAAGATATGTTTCGTTGTCTTGGCTAAGGTCAGCCGCAGTATGTGCCGTGTCTCAGGAGCGCGGCTGGAGATCAGGCGCTGCAGCAGCACTGGTGAATTTGGCTTCTGCTCCGCTCATCCTGACCTTTCTTTGTGCTATATCTTAAAAAGGCAGAATGACTGTTTGTTTCTGATTCCTCTTAGTGCCTTTTGACATTCAGAGGACCGTGGGTAGGGTGTGCAGCAGCAGGGCTCAGGCTGTGCTGTCTGACCATATACATTTCTCAGTACGCTTTTCCCATCTACCCACCGTACTGCTACACATGTCCTAACTCTTATCCTACCAAATCCCAGCTGACATCTGTTTTGCATGCCTGCTGACAGGGACATGGTTATTTTTGTTCCATTTACAACAGTGAACAATTCTGCCTTTGATTATGTTGGGTTTTGAGGATATTCACAATTAGTTTCTCTTTTCACTTTAGGTATTCCTTGGACTGAAGGCTGATTTAAATCGGTAGTGCGAGGAGTACATGCAGATCCATGCCCTTGTATCCTCTTCTACCAGAGGAAATGCTCCAGCTGGTAATGCACCTTCTCCTGGAGGCCTGACATCAGTTTACTTCTCTGAGCATATTAGTTCAGTTTTAGAGGACCAGCATTCCTCCTGGTCTGACAAACTATTTATTTCATAAATCCTGTAATTTCTGACTGGTCACAAGGTGGTATTGCAAGCTGACAGCTTCTTCTCTGCAGCCTTTCTGCTTCTGTTGTAAAAAATTTACCATGTGCAATCCACGGGACCATATCAATGCTTTTTCCATGAAAAAGAGAGTTACAGAGGAGTTAAAAAAATCCTCAAATCACCAAGCTCAGGTTTTCAAAGGTGATTTACAAACATATAATCTAAGTCTTCCTGAAAGGTCTATAAAGGTCTAGGACCTCTAAAGGTCAAGGACTTTGACATTTGACTGATACTTTTTTGAACACTGTGTGCGTCATGACTATAAGGGAACATGACCGGATAGGTCTTTTGCTATTAGCAATATTTTTTACTTTGTGGTTAGCCATATTTTTGTTTTAAGAACTGACAGATGGCAGTACCTGAGGAAGAACAAGTCCTCTGAACAAATATGAAGAAGATCACCGAAGTCCCATAGTCAAATAATCATGGAAAGCAATAATATTGGTCAGTTAAATAAGGTGTTAAAGGGTTTTAATTGGTAGATACTGCAAACTTAACACCAGTACTGTATTGTTCAAAGCACACATATTAAAATCTACTAAATTCAGCGATAATTCCCGAGGCCATAATATGACAGACAGGAATTTATCGTGAAGTTGTGGTGACCTGTTTGGGTTCTTCTGATGATATCCAGAGACTAGGACAAGACAAGCCTTTCAGAAGAGATGGAGAGTAGCAGACAGAGGTGGGGCTTCTGGGAATTGGTATTTAATTTGTTTCTTCAAGATCAGACTTTTGTGCCATATATGAGCAAAGTGCTATTAAAAAAAAAGTAATCTCTAATTACAGTAACTTATTAAAATTTAATGAAAAATTATGCTTTATTTAACTGCTCCTGTGAAGTTTATACTGCATTCATTCAAGGTAATTTTCCTATTGTTTCCTTGATCTGGGAAAAGATCTCTCTGAAATAGCAGGATAGTTAATCTGAAAGAGGAGTGATCAAAGCATTCCTTTTAATTGCTTTAAATGGACATAAGAAAAAAATGAAGTCTGTTCCTCCTCTTCCTTGCTCTTTTAATCTGTCATTTTGAGGATTTTTGTACACTGTTTTCTAGCTGATATGAGCCTGAAAATCTAGCTTATAATTATATTAATTGCTGGCAATCGTTATGAGGAGGATACACCTCTGTATTGCACACATACTGTTGGGTTCATGTCTGCGATCATCTAGCCATCTGAAAGGTATGATATGGTTTAAGCTAGTCATCAAGACTTTCTCATTCCCTGTTCTGAAGAGAGGTGGGCACCTCCAAGGAGTCATAGAATAGAATCATAGAATCATAGAATCATAGAATCATAGAATCATTACTTACAAACTTACTGAGTGAATCATCCCATTGTAAGACAGCTCTTTGATGTTACCTGGTCTCATTTTGTCCTTTGTTTTCTACAAAAGGTAATGGCACTTCAGCAGATGTATCAGGTGGGTTGAGTCAGGAGAGCTCCTACTTCAAAATACAGGAGGCTGTGGTAGGATCATGGACCCCAGTTTCCTGGCATCCTAAATCAGAGTCCGCTTTTGCAGCAAGACGGATAAACTGTTGGGAATGTAAACAGATTTCTGTCTGGTTTCCACTGGAACAGAACTGAAATCCAGCCATCTTTGGGGACGTTTTCATTTCAACAGACTGGCAAAATCTGAAGAAAATTGTTCCACCAGGACTTTTTTTATGTGTAGCTTTAAAGACATGAATGAATTGGAATTTGGGAGATTTGGATTCAGTTTCCATCTTTGTGGCTGTGAGACTGGATGAATAATGTCACTTCTGTGTTTTGTTGATCCTTCTCTTCTTTATCTGTGTTGACCTCTCTTTGGTGATCTCCTCCACTGTGCTTGCATGAGGTACCACCACAGTAAAAGCAGTAATAATACACATTTATTAAGCCAGTCTGCTGCTACATTGTATCATTTATTATGCAGGCTGATAAATACTTCTCCATTTCACACTTAATCAAGTATTCATTTAAAATAAACTTCAGTGTAATTCAATACATTATTTCTTCATTAAAGAAAAGCTATCCCTTTTTATCCTATCATCATTGCTGTTGTCTGAATACTTAGACTAAATTGGCTTTTCCTACAGTAACGTGCATTTGCATGAGCAATGTTACAATACCTAGTGGTCATTATGCATCCTCTATAGATTGAAAATATAGCCAAACCCGAAAGCACAGGAGGTGCCGGTGAGATAAATGCAACTGTATCTATCTATTAGCAGCAGTCAAAGAATTAACCTGGTGGCCGGCTGGCTGGAAAGCAGCTTGGCGGAGAACCCGACTGGAGAGGGACCTGAGCAACCTGCTGTTGGTGACCCTGCTTTGAGCAGGGGCTTGGGCTACGTGATCTGCAGACGTCCCTTGCAACCTCAGCTGTTCCGTGATTCTGTGATTATTAGGATCTCATCCATGATAAATACAGTAGAAAAATGGTATATAAATATTATTATATGGTTATTATGATCACCTCTGGATGTTTTACCTAAACCTAGGCATAAGAATCCTAAAGTATCTGCCCACCTTGGGTTTAGTTCAGCAACAGCCATAACAGAATATTTTCGGAACTGGAATGAAGTTTTTATGTATCTGGAGGTTTTCCTCTAGGCTAAGCCTCAATAACAACCTAAAACGGACAGGCAGAAGAAATGAAGCCTAATTATTTATTTGTAGTTAATATTGTTTGCTCCCATTAAGCCTGTGAAGCAAATAAAGCCCAATTAGAGATGGAATTCCCCTACTACAGGAGAAGCCATTAAAAGTAACCTCTAACTGTAAGAACTGATGCTAGTGCCTTGGAAATAATAATTATTATGAATTCTTTTTCTTATATTTCCTTGCCTTGTACATGATCACTTCACTAAGATAAGCTAATTCTCTCTTCTCACGCATGGGTCTCACTGCTTTCTCCTTCTACTCCACACAGGAATAATTCCACTACTAATATGGATTCACTCTTTGTACTACATATACAAAAGTAAAGATAGGGCCCCTTTCTGAATATCAAGAAATACTCATGAAACTTATTTCCTTAAACTTCAAGAGATATTTAATTTCTCTTCAGGAGTCAAAAACCTGTGCTTTGTTCCATAAGTGCAACTCTCACTGCAATGATGGGGCTTTCGGTCACATAAAATTTAGCCCAAGGTGTATTCTGCCACCGGGAGATGACATGTCTTTTCATTTTCACAGTAATATGCAGCCTGTTGCAAGATGAAATACTTCTGAGAATTTTTTTGAATGAAGCGAGGATGTATTTTGAATTCTGTTCAGCACTGGACTTAGCATTTCTTATACCCCATTTAGGCTCTCAAATAAACTTAAAGAATGAGTAGGTTTTGCGTAGCTTCGGGCACAAGGGTAAATTTCATGCAGTCAACTCAGCTTTGTCCCTGGATCATTCCTGTCCACAAGCAGAAGTGATTTCTCTTCATGCCTTCATGAGAATCCTCCCTATTAATATAATTACCTGCCTCACAGATGAGGATGTGCCCTTTTGACACTGACTTTGTTCATGCTCCTTTAATGCTCTATTTGTGTAAAAATGCATGTATATATATAATTTATAACTTCAAAATTGCAAGACAGACCCATAGTTCTGTTGCAGAGTAAAGGAAGGTAAAACTAATGTTGCTAGTAATTTCTGTGGTCTGATCCAATCCATTTCTCTGTGAAAGTGTCTCTCTGCCCTCTTGGAGAGCCCTGTGGACAGCAGGGACTCCATGCAGATGCATGAAGCTATCTGATATGACCACACCTTTGCTTGCTGAAACTAATGGCAATGCGGCAAACCTGGTGATCAGGATAGATAGACTATCAGTTGCTTAATCTTGCCTTCACCGAAGCCAGAACCAAAATTCATTTTGATATGAATGATTTTTCCCTTATCTCGGTGTTTCTGCCTGCAGACCCACGTAGACTGTTTGGGTTTACCCAGGCAAATGCTCTGACATCAATATATAAATTAAAGCCAGAAGAGGCCGTCCTCTAGTCTGACCTTTTCACACCACAAGTCATAGGATTTTGCTGACTTCATGTATGCCTGATCCAGAGCACCATTTTTGGAAAAGCGATCAATCCCAATTTTCAAGTATTTATAGAGGAGGACTCCACTGTAACCCCCAGGGAGCCATTCCTGTGGGCAATTGCTCATGCATTTAACTTCAGCTTCCACCTATTAGTTCCTCATTACATGTGTTCTTTCAGCATAATGAAAAAAGTAGAAGGCACTGTCAAAGAACCCCATTATGACATTTCTGGAGGTATTAAAAATGATGATCGAATCTATCTAAAATGTCTTTCTTGGTAAATTGAGAGGTTATGCTTTTATCAGTTTGGCAGCTTTTAGTCCACATAATACATGCCATGTTGATATTGCGTGGTTATATTTTGTTTAAAATGTCATGCAGTCTTAAATCAGCTTGCTTACATAAGACTGCTGTTATTACATCAACACTAGTCTTTTTATCATCCAAACATATAATTCCATGAAAAAATGTCATTCAGCTGTTTCACCAAATCTGTTTTCTATAAATCCACATTGATATTCAAAGATTGCATTAACTTCTGTCATTCTATATTAACTGAGTATACGTCACATGCATTCTTATTTTTCTGGGGAGCAATGTCAAGCTAACAAGCTTGTAAGTGCACAGGTCATACTAGCACAACATTGTTTCTCTGAATGTCAAGATTTTTTAAAAGACCCTAGGCCTTTTAATGTCCACATTTCTTAAGGACTGAATGAAAAACCTCAGCATGAATGATCCAGAAAACTCCCGGGCTGGCTCCTTCAAACTGTCATGTGCAATTTATGCAGATATGCTTAAATAAATGCTTAACTTTAATAACTGTTGATTGACACTGTCACTTGTTACTCTTGAAATAAAAGTATTTTGTCATCATTTGATATCAATGCATTTTTTTCCCCCCAGTGAATAATGGAAACATTTATTGAACACTTTTGCCTGCTTTTTGTAATTGCTTAAGACTAACATTATATATGGTACAGGTTATACCTGAGATACTTAAAACCCAGCATATTATTCGTAAGCTCACGTAATCGTCTTTGTGGCTTTGCTTTTCTGGCAGGTTGACCCTGGCTGGATGCCAGATGCCCACCAAAGCTGCTCTGTCACTCCCCTCCTCAGCTGGACAGGGGAGAGAAAATATAAGGAAAGGATTGTGGGTCGAGATGAGGACAGGGAGATCACTCAGCAGTTACTGTCACAGGCAAAACAGACTTGACTTGGGGAAATTTAATTTATTGCTAATCAAATCAGAGTAGGGTAATGAGAAATAAAACCAAATCTTAAAACACTTTCCCCGCACCCCTGCCTTCTTCCCGGGCCCAACTTCACTCCCGATTTTCTCCACCTCCTCCCCCCGAGTGGCGCAGGGGGACGGAGAATGGGGGTTGGGGTCAGTTCATCACACGTTGTCTCTGCCGCTCCTTCCTCCTCAGGGGGAGGACTCCTCACACTCTTCCCCTGCTCCAGCGTGGCGTCCCTCCCATGGGAGACAGTCCTCCACGAACTTCTCCAATGTGAGTTCTTCCCATGGGCTGCAGTTCTTCATGAACTGCTCCAGCGTGGGTCCCTTCCATGGGGTGCAGTCCTTCAGGAACAGACTGCTCCAGCGTGNGAGAATGGGGGTTGGGGTCAGTTCATCACACGTTGTCTCTGCCGCTCCTTCCTCCTCAGGGGGAGGACTCCTCACACTCTTCCCCTGCTCCAGCGTGGGGTCCCTCCCACGGGAGACAGTCCCCCACAAAATTCACCAATGTGGGTCCTTCCCCTGCGCTGCAGTTCTTCACAAACTGCTCCAGCGTGGGTCCCTTCCACGGGGTGCAGTCCTTCAGGAACAGATGCTCCAGCGTGGGTCCCCCACGGGGTCACAAGTCCTGCCAGCAAACGTGCTCCAGCATGGGCTTCTCTCTCTCTCCATGGGGTCACAGGTCCTGCCAGGAGCCTGCTCCAGTGTGGGCTTCCCATGGGGTCACAGCCTCCTTTGGGCATCCACCTGCTCTGGTGTGGGGTCCTCCACAGGCTGCAGGTGGATATCAGCTCCACCATTACCCTCCATGGGCTGCGGGGGGACAGCCTGCCTCACCATGGTCTTCACCAGGGGCTGCAGGGGAATCTCTGCTCTGGCGCCTGGAGCTCCTCCTCCTCCTTCTTCACCGACCTTGGTGTCTGTAGAGTTGTTCCTCTCACATACTCTCACTCATCTCTCTGGCTGCTGTTGTGCAGCAGGTTTTTTTCCTCCTTCTTAAATATGTTATCCCAGAGGTGCTACCACTGTTGCTGATGGGCTCGGCCTTGGCCAGCGGTGGGTCCATCTTGGGGCTGGCTGGCATTGGCTCTATGGGACATGGGGGAAGCTTCTAGCAGCTTCTCACAGAAACCACCCCTGTAGCCGCCCGCTACCAAAACCTTGCCATGCAAACCCAATACAGCTTTCCTTTTTAATTTTCTTAAATTTCTGTTTTTTAATATGTTATTATTAAAAAACATATGTTATTTGCATTGCTGCCATTATCCCTGCTTTACTTTCTCTTTGAGCCAGGCTGATTTGCTAATCAGGCAAGCCTTATTTTTCATTAGGGCATTCGTGTCTTTCTACTTAAATTCATTCTCCTAACCAATTTAGCGCAAAACAACCTTTGTGAAACCAGCCCTTTCAAGCTGCCAAGTTTAGTGGTCAAGACATTTGCTATAAGAACTGTAATCAATGCACAAGCACTTTTTCTGGAGCAGCCACTCCAATTGGAGCAACCTTTTTTATAATCAGCTTTATTTTCTGTGTCAAGATGAAGCCTAATATAGATTTTTTCCCACATTTTCCATGAGTTAGGAAAGTGAGATACATATTTTTAGAAATCTTAGGCATGACTTAGTGCTGGCAGCATAAAAAATTGAGTCCATGTCACTCAAATGAAAGGTACTATCAGAACACTTATATTCCCACTGTATGAATTATAATATTTTTTAAGGAGCTGCTATGTAGCAGATATCAGCTATTGTCCTCATATATGCTTTATATAGTAGAATATGAATTTCTAATTGAAAACTATTTGCTTCTGAGCCATCACAGCTACGAGAATAGGTAGTGCCATTTTTTGACACAAAGGGTGTAATTTATGGGACCAAAAATAATATTGACCCTGTAGATGTTTGCATCTGCTCTAATTACTGCCTGCTTTGTAGCTAGCAAACAGGCACATTCAGGCCACACTCTTTCATCCTAAATCTGAGGAGGGTGAGGGGAATCATGCCTTAAAAGCAGCTGTGTCTCTGTCCTTGGCCACTGAAGGAGCTGAATTTGGCAGAGAGGAATTTCACCTAGAGCATCATTCCCTGTTTGGAGAGCTCGGGCCATCCCACCAAATCATGGCAGGTTTTTGTTTATAATGCAGGTGCCTACCATGGAAATTACACTGACCCATACTAGGAGGGATTTTTGCTGCTTTAATTTTACCAAGGTAGCTGAAGCACTAATTTCTGTGCATGCGCTGGAGATTTGGCAAGTTGTACTTTGGCACATGATGAATCATAGAATGGAATCATAGAATCATTAAGGTTGGAAAAGACCTTTAAGATCATCGAGTCCAACTGTCAACCCAGCACCCATGCCCACTAAACCATCTCCCGAAGCGCCAGGTCCAGGCTTCTCCCAACACTGTAACTAACTACACCAGCATGGCCTTGTCTTTACAGGAGTTTTAGCTACTAGAGTTTTAGGCTATGTCTTCACTGTTAAATAAGATGAGCTTTGCTTTAGAAGATGTTAATGAACAAGGACAGTCTACCATCATATGGGTGAATCCTCAGCCCTTACCCTTCTTTCTGGGAAAAGGACTGGTTTTAACTAGAAATAATTAACTAACTCTATCTGAAATTTCTGTGAAGAGAAGTCAATTTGCAATTTTTATTGGCTAATCAGGTTGAGACAGAGAGTTAGCCTCTTCTAATTATCTTCCATGGTAAAGATAATTGTTTCATTAGGAGAAGGTCCCTATGTGCAGCTGGTTTGCAGAGCAGAGGGCTGGGTGGATTGTGTCTGCTTTCTCCACTAGAAAAAGTGACAATGAGATGTCACTGTCATCAGGAAAAAACAACAGTGTGGATATAAGGTGTCAGTAATCTGTATTACTGATATAAAATCCTTTCAGACTAATAGATAGGTGATCACTCATTTCCATGGACTTTATAGTCAACAGTTGATGAGCATTGTAGGGTTTGGAAGGTCCCCAAAATCTGTATCTTGTCTTCCAATTATTAAAAGGTTTTGAGTGAGTTTCTCTTCTCTGTATCTGAGTAAATCTACTAAATCTACCCAGGGACACACAGTACATTTTACACAATGCTCCATTTTGTGTGGTTAAAAACTGCTTGTTTTTATACCCATTACTTTCCTTCTGCTGTATTGGCTATCCAAATGTACAGGGCTGTGATTTTACTTCCTGAGTCACTCCAGCCTTTCCTTTGCTCAAAGGGCATATTCTTTTCCTAATCATTTTGTGTGTGGTGTTTTCAGTGCATTGGGTGGTTATCTGTAGTGTTCATGCTTCAAAGCACACAAGTCTGGTGAAAAAGCCCTGCTGTTAATTGTTAAAAACAAAGTTATGTGTAGTCTACAGCTTCCCATATTGGCTGTTACCAGACAATAAAATCCCTCTTGCTCCTTTCACCCACTCTGACAAAGTGGGCTTTCATCTAACACCTAGAGCGGTAAATGGGTTAGACTTGCCTTCCAAAATCCACAGCCCTGGAGGTGGATTCTTTCTAAAGACTTTGATCTTTGTGGAGCAGCACTATGGGATAGTACAGTCTGTTCCTTACAGACTATTTGAGATAATAAATAATTCAAGGAAAGCTCAGGGCCTACAGCTATACCAACTTTTTGTATCCCATTGAAATCAGTGGGGCTGCTGACTGGAGGAAAGTTTGCTTCCTTTGGCAGACCATGGTGGCTTTGAATTGATGAAGGGTTGCCTCCTCTGGACTAAATTTCTCTGTATCCCCTGCTATGCTCCTAGTCTCAGTTTCCAACTGGCTTCTCCTGATCTGGATCCTTGTACTATGTTCATTATGCCCTGCACTGTAATTGCTGCCTTATTTCCTTTTCCTTCTCTCCATCTCCTCTTGCCCCATAATTCGAATTTTCCTGCTGGAGCCCTTGCTGCAATGGTCAGTCAGATACCTGCCTCTCCTTGCCTTGTGCAAGGAGCCTGACCCGTAACCGAGCTGGGAGAGGCACGTTGTATGACTGTGATGCAGACATGGGGTTGAGGGGGGACAAGAAGGGACTGAAGCGAATGACACATCTAAGCTGTGAGCATGTAACTTACAAAATTGGACCCAGCAGGTAAATGTTGCACTCAGTAGCTGTGTATGCCCTGAAGAAAAGCGTGGCACTGTGCAGTGCAGGAAGAGCCAAAGAGGGCAAAGCCTTCATCTCTCTGCTTGCTTGTGTCTACGAAGTTGTACTGGTGGGGAATGACAGAGCTTGATGTGCAGAAATAAGTAATTGGGGTGTTCCTGAGAACAGACTTACATGGCCGATCCAGCCATTTTGTTGATAAAGAAAAGTTATTTTTTACCTGCTTTCATGGTCAGTTTGGCAGCAACTGCTAGTATTGTCTCAAGAAACCCGTGAAAATTGAATCACAAATTTGCTGTGGATGAGTAATAACTTACTAATGTCTAGTTCTTATATAATTTTGTTTCTTTGTAGGTTGGAAGTGCTTTACCGAAATGGTCACTTAATCCATTTACAGAGAAGAGGTCCATGAAGTGACTTTTGTTGAGGTCCCCCCAAGCTGTCCCAGAGGAAACCCCCTTCTCCAGGCTCTCAGCCCAGCATCCTGTTCGCATCGCTCTCCCTTGCAGCCCATCTTTGTTAATCTGTCAATCTTAGCAGACCTTTTTACATTTTCTTGTACATTACCATAAACACTGGGCTATTTCTTACGTTTTCTTTACTGTTGCCTGTGCTGCTTTGGAGTCCAATTAAAACAGAGTTGAAAGCCACTTTTTGTGGCTTTCTAGATTGTTGTCATCACCTCCCTATCCTCCCAAACAGCGAACTGAAGGAAATGGCTTTAGATGTCCTATTCTTAGCCGCTATTGAAAAACGTCAGGAACACCACTGAGCTGTCTATGATAACAGGCTTCTTACACCAGCCCACACACGGAGAATTTTCAGTACTGTGATTTCTGTAAGAGTATAGCTGTTTAAGCAAATATCTCAGCTGGTATGAAACTAACCTGGCCTATGACATTTAACAAAGGTAATAGCTGCAGCTATAACTGTGGTAATATTGCAGCTGAAAGCCTTCATTTTCCTAGAATTAAGGCTGATGCATCTGGACAGATAAATTAATAACCTTTCCTCACATAAACAAGGAACCTATTCTTAATGCAGGTGTATTTGTATTTTACCAGTACTTGGATTTAAAAAATTTGACAGTATTTTGTAAAAATAACATTAAAGGTCATGGCATTGCCACCGACATAAGCAAGGCATAGTAAGAAAAGCAATTATTTATTTCCTTAATGAATTCACTTTTGGGGTAGAGCTCTCCTGTTGTAACTAGTGCATCACAGTTTAAGATAGGAAGTGAAAATAGGTATATGTAGGGAGGATCTGAGCTGGGTAATTACACTGATTTGAGCTTGAAATCAGCCAAACATTGCCTTGCCTTGCCTTTGCTATCCTATGCTGTGCTGTGCTATGCTATGCTAATTTTTCAACAGCACAGCACCTTTTAGGAGTGAATTCTTTGACATGACTAATATGTAATATGCTTTTTCTGTTCCATTTAGTTGAATAAAATTTTCCAGGTGGAGGCTTAATTTTGAATGTCTAAAGAAGATATATCAATATGCATGGATGTGCCTTTTTTTGGAGGAGACAGGGTCAAAGAAATGTGCTCTGCCTTGGGAGTAGCAGGCAGAGAGGCTGGGGACTGTCTTTAGTCTCAATGCGAATGCACCTCAACGTTCAGTGCTGTCTTCTGAGGAAGTTGGGGTTTTTTTCCCTGTACAAAGAAGTTTTTATTCTTGCCTTTAGTAAGTTTTATTGTGCTGCAGACATGAAGTGTCAGCCTGAGACTTCATCCAGAAGTAGGTGCATCTAGACTTCATCTAGAAGTAGGTACAGGCTGCAGTGTGCCTTGGAGACCTGCATGGGATCTTGGTTTCAGATTTATTACTTAGGGGAAGCCTAGGAGGGGCAGTGGGGGAGAGTGAGGGTAGTTTGGTTTGTTTCTGAGAGCTAGCGTGGCTGAGGATATCTCAGATCTGAAGCTTGTGTGCTAACTGGAATCTTCCAAGACCTGAAAGAGTCACATCCAATGTTTATTTAACACACTCCATTAACAATATTGCTAATATTGTTATATCGGAATCCAGCAAGGACATAACAAAGCTGTGGAAGCCAATGGCCAGACCATAGCTTCCAGGGAATGGAATCTTCTAACCAGCCACAGAAAATTAAGTGATCTGGGGCCTCTGACGCTTTCTTGTTTTCAGGAAGTCAAGTTTTCATTTCTTGCAGCACAATATGGTCATATTGAGTTTCTGGAAAATTGAGAGTTGAACATATTTTAACTTTAGCAAGGAATTTGCTATTGATATCACATGGTTTTCACCATAGAAACTGGAAAAGTATGAACTGGATGGAACAAAAAGAATGAACAACCATCCTTATATTTCATCATGAAAATACTTTATGTGTATCAAATAACTTTACTACTTGGGTAGAAGTAAACAACTGCTTAAAGGAAGTGTTAGTAGAAACCACAAATCCAGAACAGCAGCCATGCCATTCTTCTCAGTACAAGTGCTACATTTGCAGTGCATGGTAGGACTGGAGAATTTGGCACAGACGTTGTGTATCTGGAAGAGCATATGTGGAAACATGCTGCAGAGAGCAAAGTGTCAAGCAGCACACTTCAGCTCACTTTAAAGACTTCACATTTCCAATTACTGCAGTGAGTTCAAACCTCAGAGCTGAAAATACTGCTCATGCAGTACTCACAATTGTTTCCTCTGAAAGATGAAAGGCAACGTTCAGGTTTGGGAAATTTCTTGAATTAGCTTAAGTAGTTTTAAAAGCTGAAATTATGAAACTCCAAAAGGTTCTGCAGCAGTTAGATCAAATTCAGTCTTCTTGATAAAACTCAGCATCTAATTTTCACTGAGAGGGACAGATAGTAGAAATGGAAATGTTTTGCTATGATGAATTAAAATATCAGATTGTCTTCTTGTCTCTAGCAGAGTTTTCTAAGTGCTTTTGTCCAACTGTATATTCAGTGCTTCAAGAGAAAGATCTTCCATAAGTTTCTCTGACATGCTATTCCAGTATAATGAGCTTTCCAATTAATTAATACTTGCTAATATTCAGCTCCATTTTTCTTTCCAAATCCATGTGGTGATAATCCTAGCTTTATGACCTACAGCCCAAGCTTACTGAGAACTTCAGGGCTATTAATAGAGCTGGTCAAAATGCAGAATTACTGTCTGTGGGGCTTTTTCTCACTGTGGTATTTGTCTTTGTTCTGAGCTTGGAACTGCAGAAATTCTGAACATACCTTATATACATAACATAAAATAAAGTATTAAATTGATTTTATATTGTTTTGAAACGTCTTATTTTTTGTCTGTAAATCACATTGTTTCCCCTTCATGTTTTAATGAAAGAGTGCCATACTCTGAATGAGAAAAAAGGATAAGCACTGCCTAAAATCAAGAGGTGCAACTGTTTTCAGTATTGATGTCTCAGAGCATTTTTCTCTATATTGAAAACATGTGATCCTAGCACAGGATATGGTCCTAAATGAATGAGATTTCATGAACAAATTTCATTTCTTCGAAACATTTTTTTCTGGGAGAAGCCTGTCCCACAAGGTTTTGACCATAACTTGTTAAAACCAGAATTAGTGTTCAGATCTCTTCATTAAGCAAAGTAAGTTTAGCCTGGCAGGCCAGAGAAAAGTTATCCAGGTTTCTTCACCAGAAATTGCAAATTTGAAGACACTTCAGAAGCGCTGTTTCTGCACATATTTTTCTATCTGTAGCTCTGGATCTGGAGGTAATCACAGCAGAAAGTTGAAGCTAGCTCTGATTCCTCTCTGACTTTTACTGCTGTTAATCAGTAATAGCTTCACTGAAATCAATGCAGTTATAAACAGAAGTGATTGGTGAAGTGAGGTCTGAGTCCTTAAAGCCAGAAGCTAAGTTAACTTACAAGGGTACAATAATATCCTGAGCAATGAATTAGCAAAGCAGGTAGACCATGGCTTGGGGTGATGAAGGACACACAGGTCTGGTATCTATCTCTATGAAAGGCTGCTGGGGATGATGTCGATTTCAGCTGAAATGAAAATTCTGTTACATTGAATTTCTATAATTTATGTATTATAGAGTGTGCATATAAATACATAATCTCTTCTTCTCAGATATCTTCTGTTATGTGGAAAGCACATAGTTCATCCCTTTTTACTGAATTCCAGTAGGTTAAACAATCTACTAACATTTTCTCTAGAGTGTCTGATTACAATAAAAACCCGTTTGGTCCAGATGGGTGACCTAAGGGAGAATAATTTCCAGTTCATCAGCTAACATATTAGTCAGCATTTTAAAATCCATGATGAAATATGGGATGGGCAGAATGAATACCACCTCTCACATCTTTGCTTTCTGCTATCTGAGAAATACCCACTGACAATCAGTGCAGCAGCTCAGGAGCTGTATAATCTGTCTATGAGGTGAGAGAAACAGCATCAGTGTTCAAGTACTGATACATGATCTTTAAAGATTTTGAAAATCGCAAAGAAAATTATCAGTATCTGGAGACTTCCTCATTGGCCTAACAATAATTCTGTGGTTACATTCATATTACAGGGAGAATTCACACTCAATCCTGTGAGAAGAGAACCAGATCTGCCTCCCACTGCATTCAGTGACATTTTTGCCACGGATCGCAGTAAGACCAGGATTGACACCCATAGTCATTAGTATGGAAAACACCTACCTGTGAGGCCAGATTGATGTAGTGTGTAATAAATTCCCTAAGTCCCCCTTTAATTAATGAAGAGTCCAACATTTATATGGAGATAATTGTGTCTAACACATTATTTGTATTCCATTAAATTAGGCTGAGCCGTTTTCATCTGAGAACAAGTTCCAAACATCTGCTTCTAGAAAGCATTATTATTGCTTGTTTGTATAGGACTAACCATGTGCCAGCTGCTTTACCAGCAGATAGGAGCCAGGTCTTGGCTCCAAAAAGTTTGCAAACTAAATAGCCTGCTTGAGGACTAAGGGGGATTAAGGTGAATGAAAGACAGCAGTGCCATTGAGATGAAGAGTTTCCTTTGATCCCATCAGATCTCTGATTTTTGCAGTGATAGTAAAAATCCTCATTTGTTGAATATATACTGCCCCTACACAGGCTGAAGAATGCCAGGAGTATCCTCATCCAAATTTAGCCACCTGAAGGAGAATCTACGCACGTTTGGTCTCCTCTAATCACTGGAGAGAGACAGGCACTTCCAGGGGATAATTCATCCTGTCCTGAAGTAGGGGAGGGAGGATAAATTCAGGCTCCATCTGTAGTCAGTCTGGTGCTTCTCTCTCCAATAACATAGCGGGATCCTAATGGCCAGCTTAGACTAGAGGCTTAACGTTCATATGGCTGAAGTTGGAGGAAATAAGTCACCCTGAAACCTCACCCTGTGAGCAGTCCTCTTGCTCTGTCCGTTTGCTGCCGTGTGTGCTTGAAATGACTCTGCTACTCCAAATCAGAGACTAAAAGAGGTCCCATTGGGGATGACTGGCAGATTCCATGTCCCAGCACACACCACTTCTGCTGCTGAGACTCTGCTCATTGGCTCCACGCATGCTTCACATGGTGCTGACATGCTCAGCCCGGCAGGAGAGGGAGGTCCTGGAGAGGCGTTTGATTTGCATCGCGCTTCCAGCAGTAGGGGTCTCTGGAGCCTCCTATGTCTTTGTGGGCAGCTGCCTCTGACACATCTAGCATGTGAGCTTCTCCTCAAGCACGAACATGTAGTGGAAGTGTGCCTCTGGCACCCACTGGCGCCTGCGCGGGGGAAACAGCTCTCGCTTCACCGCAACATATGGCAGAAAATATCACGCAGCGAGAACATTAGAATAAACACATTGGGGACAAAACAGATACAAAAGAAACATGTGGGAGTACAGCCATACTCTAGTGTGAAAGAGGATTTTGGATGTAACACAGAACAGGCACCCAAATCAAAAACATGTGGAATGCATAACCTGAGAACGCAGGTAGTCACCCCTGCAGGGGCTGAGCCTGGAGAAGGCTCTCTCCGGACCCAGGTGGACCTTATTGTTGTGTTGTGGACAATGCAATGTTCGGCCCACCCATTTGGACTCAGGTGCTGATGGTGTGCACTTTTGTCAAGTTGGTAGATGACAGCAAGTTGGGGGACCTGTTGATTTGCTGGTAGGGGAACGGGTGTAATTCAGAGGGACCTAGTCAGGCTTGAGGAATGAGCTGACAGAAACTTCATGAAATTCAGCAAGAACTAGTGCCAAGTCCTGCCCCATGGATGGAAGAGCCCTGTGCAACAACACAGGCTGGGACCGACTGCCTGGGGAGCAGCTCTGTGGCAAAGGCCCTGAGGGTCCCAGTGGGCAGTGAGAGGGACATGGGCCAGCAGTGAGTCCTGGCAGCAATGATGGCCAACGGCAGCCTGGGCTGTATGAACAGAGGCAGAACCAGAGGTCAAGGGGAGTCGTTATCCCCCTCCCCTGATTAGGGGGAGTCATTATCCCCCTCAGTACTGACTAGACCCCATCTGCCCACCCAATACAGGACAGACACCAATAAACCAGATGGAGTTCAGGGAAGGCCCCTGAGATGGTGGGACTGGACCACTGGCTCTGTGAGGAGAGACTGGGAGAGCTGGGCTTATTCTGTCTGGAGCAGAGATGGCTTGAGGGGAATGGACCTTACAGAAGTCCCCAGTGCCCATGGGGATGGCGCAGGGTTGAAGGATGTGAGACAGCAGTTGAAAGAAGAGAGGCTCAGCCTGGAAGAATTTTTTCCCCATGAGGACAGTCCATCAGAGGCACAGGTTGCCCGGAGAGACCGTCCAGTCTCTGTTCTTGAACGATTTCAAGACCCAACTGGATGAAGCCCTGAGCAGCCTGATCTGACCTCAGAGCTGACCTGCTGTGAGCAGAGGGTTGGACCAGAGACCTCCTGAGGTCCCTCCCAGCCTGAGTTATCCTGTGACCCTGTGATCATGCTCTGTCAGACTTGCTGGCCTTGAGTGACTGCTGAACACAGAGCGACGGTCTGCCCCCAGGAGACACCAGCACACTGCATGCAGGCTGCCCAGGATCGACGTGTGTGTCTGACTGAGACTCAGGAGGTTTGTGGGAGGCATCAGGGAGCAGACATCCATGTGCACTGCAGATATCTTCCTGTAAAGGACAGGTTCCCAACTGGAAGGTGACCTTGGTTGGTCCTATTAAATGGTTGAATATTTGAAGCAAAACTGAGTAAGACCAAAGGTCGTTAGGGGAAGTCTTTGTTCTGCCGATACATACGGAGAGAAGAGCATTCCTTGAGTTCATCTCAAACTGTGACTAAGGCCACTCTCTTCAGTAGCAATAATCACGTGTTTGAGGTATTGTATGAATTTAAGCATTTTGCTGTTTGTTGCCTGAAGTCCTGGTGCTTTTATAGCCACCCCAGCTTTCTCCCTGTGGAGCTGCAGCGACCTGTTGAGGTTCATTCCCGGTTAACAACACAGTGGGTGAGAGAGAAATTAAACCCCTCATATAAAAGTTTGTTAATCCTGTATCTCTAAATATGCTGACCACCACATTAGGTAAGCTCAGAGACATGACATGACCCAGATTAAGGGTGATCATGAAAATCTGCTGTTATTAGCCCATCAACACATCCCCTGCACTGACCATGGCCACCTGTAGCTCCTCTTGTTCTGCAAATTGTCACAGGACATGCTGGCCAGGGCAATGCTCTTGTGTGCTTGATTAACTGCATCATGCATTAATCTTTCCACCAGGGCACATCTCTGCTGAGAGGACAATTTCCCTCCTATATCCTCAGCTTCTATATCCATGTCTGTAGAAAGCCTGAGGAAGGAGATTTGACCTTCAAGAGTTATTGCTGTGCAAGGAATGTACACACTTTTTTGTAAAACATGAAAAGCCAGAAGAGCTTGAAGTTCCTTTTCAGGAACAGCTCAGTAATATTTTGCTGCATTTGATTCAAATACAAAAGACCATTTTTCTCACATCTTGGCTGACACATACCTTGGCAGTTTTCTTGGAGTCTGTTGCTAGAACACACGGCAAATATCAGACAGGTAACTGTGGGACAGGAGCAGTGGAGGACCAGCACATCGTTTTCCAAAGTCTGTTTTTCTGCCAAGGACCAGTAATGCTCCTGTCCAAAGTCAGTGTGATCATGCTGCTAATGGCAGAAGTAGCTGTACATTAGTGGCAGAAAGCATCTTTGAGTTGGAGCTCAAAACGAGGCTGCAGTTCAGTGTCACATCCAGAGAGAGCCTACAGATCTGGCTGAGAAAGACCTTTAACTCGTGGGTCCATTTAGCCCTTACTTTCTGACACGAATTCTAGGTATTGCTTTTTCTGTAGGTAATACCTGGCTCAAGTGAAGAGGGGTCAGCAGTTGTACATTGCCATTGTGTCATGCAGCAGGACACACAAGTCAGACCAGGCATTGCTAATGGAGGAGAGGAAAGTTGCATAGTTTACAGAGAGGAAATTTAGTTTCTTTCTGAATTCTCTATCCTGAAAACTTCACATGTAATAGAAATTGATACTGTTACTTTGGAACAAAAAGATGCAAACCCAGTGTGTTATGAAGAGTAGCTATGACAACTGTTAGGGTGATGGTGAGTGAAGGCAATTCTCCCATCATGCTGGATGAGACTGTCTAATCATTTTTTGTATACCCTGTCTCCATCAGTTGTATTTCTTTCTACTAATAGATTCTAGAAACTTTGGCTTTTTGTTTTGTTTCGTTTCATTGTCTACAGAGCCCAGCCCAGCTCATAACTAGTGCTCCAAGGCCCTAGGATGAACTGGTGATTACTATTTTTGCTGCTGTAACTTGGAATATAATCTCATATCTGTACTTATGTTCTGTGCAGTTTTGCACAGCAAGATCTACTGTTCCTGAGTTTTTTTCAAGGAAAAATGCTTCATCATTCCCCCTGAAATGAAAATTTACCAAAATTTCCATTCAGGGACTATTAAGATATTTTATTTCAATAGTATCACTTTGATTCATTTTGGTTTGCCTTTAATATTGCCATTCAATATTAAACCCAGTGCAGCTTATTTAACATTAAATGCTATGTACTGTATAACCCATTATTAGCTCACTGTTTTATTACAGTAAACAATCAAACTGAAATGCATCAAAATAACTCACTTTTGGAAGAAAAAAGTCACAGTGGATGCAGTGGAGCATTTGCCTTTGTCTAAACAAAACCTGCAGCCATTTTTCTGTTGAAAGACTTCATGGGAGTGGACATATTTCATTGAAGTGCCCCACTTCCAGCTGCATTTTCAGCAGAAAACAGTCTAAAACCAATTGAAAATGTTTTCTGCAACTCCTTATGAAATATTAGAGGACCTGGCTGACATGTACAGTAGCAACCTGGGTTAAAAAGACATGTGCTGCCCACCATTGAAAAGGTCCAGCCTTATGCAGAACTGAAATAAGAGACCACATAACTGTCCTAACAGTGATGGGTTTGTCTAATCCCATGATGGGAGATGGTCTTCCGAGTTAGGCAGTGAAATGCCGACAAAGAGCTATGCATAGTGATGAACAATGGGTTCATAGTCCTGATCAGTAGTTTCTGATTTAAAATCCATCTTCTTTGTCCTGCTCTGTCCCAGAGGCAAACTCAAACTCATCCTGGACAGGCACATAAATTAAATGAGAAGAAATATTTTAAAAGATTCCAGTCTAGACTTAAATAAAATGTAAGAAAGACTTCAAGTGGAATAGAGTGCTGGAGAAATTGAATTGGACTCCTGCTTGAAGGCAAAACGTGTTTGCCAGCTTGAGATTTTCTCCCTGTGACACAGATTTGCACAGCAGTCCGGGTGCATTGCACGGCATGTTTTTACTCCTCCTGATGCCAGAAGCAAGCGGATGAACTAGATGAACCCCGATCTTCTTTGGTAGAGCAATTTCCATGTAAGCATGTAATTTGAAAAACAATGCAATTATGTCTTTACAGCTCCCTAGTAAATAAAATAATTTGCTCTTCATGATGTACTTCTGTATTTTTGTTGAAAGGGTACTTTTCTCCAAAAGTATAGATGTACAAATGCTAACAACTGTCTTTGTGACTATCCCTGCTATAATAGATCTATGATTAAGGGGTTGCTAAATTATTTTAATGTTTATTTATGCTTTCTGTCAATACCCTCTGGTCTACATCTTCAGTCCGTTCTTTTCTATGTTTGAGCTAATCCTAGATGACCTAATTTGCATGCACAACTTCAGTTATTATCTCTGTTTTGGTGACTCACAATAGCCTTTCTATGGCCACATAAATTGAATTCTGTACCTTTGTAAATAATTATTCATGGTGGAAGTTGTTTGGTGAAATTCTGAATCAGACTGGACTGTAACTTTTATTTCTAGCCTTAAAATCAGTGAAGCACCTCATATGTAGCTGGCATTTCATCAGCTAGTGCTGACTTTCCGTCCTCTGGTCAGGTTCTGTAGCTGTTACTCTGCTGAATTATTCTGGATTTCCCCTGCCACTCAAATGTAGACTTAAAATTGAGTTGCTGTGGTTCTTTCTCAATCCTCTTCACTTCTTATACCCTATAATGGGGCACGAAGTAAGCCAAAGCTTTGAAGCGAATTTGCATAGACATTTTCCATAAGGTAAGCACTGCATAAAAAACAACTAGGACTTACCAACTCAAATGACTGGCTGATCTCCCCATATGCAGGTTTCCCTTCATTTTCTTCCACTTATGCATTTCTCTCTTTTTTTCAGTGTTCCTCCCTTAACTCTGTGAGTTTACCGGACGCTAAAAGCCTAGGCCCCTCTTCCTCCTCCTCCTTCCACCTGCAGTCAGGCTACAGCCAGGCTATCCACAGCTGCTCTCTTACTTACCGGTGGAAAACGCATGGGACTCTGCTTACCTGCTGACTGACAGGAAGATTTTCAGAGTAGGATCCATTGTGTGTCAAGTGCAATAAAATACTATGAAGCTGCAATAAAAAATTGCAATGATTTGATCACACTGAATTTAAATTCAGCAGCCTGTCCCACCTATTAGTTCTGGCACATTTATATTCTTGGGACCAGTTCCAGAGATCTTTGAAAGTAACCGAAGATTTTTGATGGAATATAGGTTATGGTTTAAGCGTTGGCTTTCCAAATGACATTAAGAAGGTGCTAAGTGTCAATCTTTTCTTGTCAGAGCAGAACAGAAGAAACGTGTCACTATCTTTGTCAGATCTGCTGTTTAAAAGTTTGCTTCCTGAAAATGTTTCTACACCACCACTATGAAGCCTAGCAGCATTTATTGAGAACTTGCATCATGAAAGGTAGGAATAGATTTTGTATTTTTCTGCTTTCCTTGGTAATTTTGGAACAAAACTCTTCAGCTTTTCATCTACACAACTTCTAGATGCCACAAAATTTATTATAAAACCAACTGATTCTGACACCTTTTCCATTCAGCTCTTACAAGTAGAAAGGTTACATTTGCATGAAAGTACATTTGCATTTTCCTATTTACAGAACAAATATAACTATATATGAAGCAGAAATAAAAATGTCTTGTTGGTTATTAACCTCTTCCATATGTGATATGTGAGGCTTTAATATATATGGATTTGCTTTTAATGGGACTCTTATAATTAAAGCTCTCTGAAATGCTTGAAAAACATGAAGGTAGATGTGTAGAAACATGGGCTGGAGCATACCTAACAACAGAGTAAGATTAAGAAGACACTTGTTTTTCACATTTTTTAAAACATTATTTACCTTTCTCTCTGCAGGATTCTGGATCTGACCCCAGCAGTGGAGCTCTAGCATGGAATTCCGTTGATTAAACTTGAGTGCCTATTGCTGATTTAGGTGCCCTGGGGTATCCAAGAGCACTGCGTGGGGCTGGCAGGTATTACAGAGGACCTGTGAAAGACCCTTGTCTTCTGGGATAGCCACTGGAGGTGGGATACTTAAGAGCAGCTCAAGATGCTTTTCTGTAGGCAAGAGTCAAGCCCCTGGTCAATACAGTTACTGGAGTCCAGATAACCATGTAGGTCCCTATCTAATTTATGGGGAGCTGAATCTCTCTCTAGGCTCCTTGACTGGCTTGATTCTATCTCCACTAACAAAGGGAGCAGAGATACTGAGTGTGCATGTAGACTTCTAAATTTAGCCATATTAATCTGTGAGCTGAATCGTACCCGAAGAGTTCAAAACATAGCTATGCCATAACTGGCTTACCGAAATTTCCATTGTCAGGTTTCATCAGCCAGCACTGGAATGTCTTTCTTTGATGTATGATTTTATTGTCGAGAACAACAGGTGAAAAACATACTGTGGGTCTTTATTAACTGTTGTCAATTCCTCATTTGTTCTCAGCTGGTATATGGCTGCTGCTGTTTACTCTTTATTCTGGGAATCCACAGATAATTGTTTTTCTTCTTTCTCTCTTCCCCCTGCCCCTCTCTCCAAACACAGAATCATAGAATCATAAAATCATTTAGGTTGGAAAAGACCTTTAAGATCATCAAGTCCAATCGTTAACATAGCACTGCCAAGTCCACCACTAAACCATGTCTCTAAGTGCCACATCTACATGTCTTTTAAATACCTCTAGGGATGGTGACTCAACCACTTCCCTGGGCAGCCTGTTCCAGTGCTTGACAACCCTTTTGGTGGAGAAGTTTTTCCTAATATCCAATCTAAACCTCCCCTGGCGCAACTTGAGGCCGTTTCCTCTTGTCCTATCGCTTGTTACTTGGGAGAAGAGACCGACACCCACCTCGCTACAGCCTCCTTTCAGGTAGCTGTAGAGAGCGATAAGGTCTCCCCTCAGCCTCCTCTTCTCCAGGCTAAACAACCCCAGCTCCCTCAGCCACTCCTCATAAGACTTGTGCTCCAGACCCTTCACCAGCTTCGTTGCCCTTCTCTGGACACGCTCCAGCACCTCAATGTCCTTCTTGTAGTGAGGGGCCCAAAACTGAACACAGTATTCGAGGTGCGGCCTCACCAGTGCCGAGTACAGGGGCACGATCACCTCCCTACTCCTGCTGGCCACACTATTCCTGATACAGGCCAGGATGCTGTTGGCCTTCTTGGCCACCTGGGCACACTGCCAGCTCATGTTCAGCCGGCTGTCGACCAGCACCCCCAGGTCCTTTTCCTTTGGGCAGCTTTCCAGCCACTCTTCCCCAAGCCTGTAGCGTTGCCTGGGGTTGTTGTGACCCAAGTGCAGGACCCGGCACTTGGCCTTGTTGAACCTCCTACAATTGGCCTCGGCCCATCAATCCAGCCTGTCCAGATCCCTCTGCAGAGCCTTCCTACCCTCAGGCAGATCAACACTCCCGCCCAACTTGATGTCATCTGCAAACTTACTGAGGGTGCACTCGATCCCCTCGTCCAGATCATTGATAAAGATATTAAACAGAACTGGCCCCAAAACTGACCCCTGGGGAACACTGCTTGTGATACATCCTTTTCTTCTTTGGCACTATTGTTCCCTCTCTCTATCATATACATGAATGGATGTCATCTGTTTTAATTTGACACTATATGTTAATAATTATCAGGTGCTTATAGTGACTGGAGCTATTGTTTACCACCCCTAGCAGAGTGGCATCCAATGTTTTAAAATACCATTGGGCTGTCAGGGGAAGATGCTGGCTGACAAAGAGCAGGTTTGCTAAAGAAAAGTGCATTGCAACATCTGACAGATATCTGCGGACACCATTAATCCACATCCATTTTACTATAAGCTTCTTATTTCAAAATATGCACTGTTCAGAGGAACACTAGGACAGATGGAGAAGAAAGGCTAGAAAAGCCTGGGGTATTTACTACAGTGCTGTAGACACAGCCTCCTACCTGGTGATATTGCTGTCGCACTAAATGTATTTTTCAGCTTAGTGTTTGTTAAACAAAAACAGAGGCTCTTTTATTTAGCAGCTCATTCCATGGAGCTTTTTGCTTGCAAGGTCTAAGGATGCTGTTTATGTCCTGGGCAGCATTTTCTCTGCCTTGCAGGAAATTGCCCTAATGTAAAAGGCTGGATACAAGCTATTCCAGAGATCGTAATAGCTGTCGTGCTGGCTCACACAGGCGCAGCACTATCACTGTAAGAGTCTTGAAAGCTTCTTAACAGGTAATGCTGACCAAACTCAAATGTGTTAGATCTCCCTGCATTATCATTACAGAACACTCTGCCATCAAATAGTTGGTTGCAACAAGTGAGAATGGGATCAAAATGCCACATTCTGTGCATTTATGTTCTGTCAGATATTTTTTTGCCTTTATAAAAAATAATTCCCCTTGAATGTCATCTAGGCACATGAATATTGCGGATTTCATGCAGATTTATGAAGGCTTGATTAATTTCTATATAACTCAATTTATTCTCAACCCTAGTGTGAGGAGGGAATTGCATTTGTGTACATAGACTCTGCTCAGCATATGGTCCACAGCCAGCAGCAGATAACACCTCCCAGCTGTTGTATCCTCCAGGACTGCTCCCACAGATTATTCAGCCTCTTCAGAGTCTGCATGTATTTCCCATAAAGCTCACCCATAAGGGGGTGAAAAAATGCTTTTTGCAATGGACACAGCAGGAGGTAGCAAGATTAAAAAAACCCCTCTAATTTAACACACAAGTAGTTGCGTGTCAGTACCCTCAGTTACGCTGGTGTGAATCTGCAGAAACTCTGTTGACCTCAGTAGCATCTATTTTAACCCTACTCCTGATTAGGGATGGCAGAAAAAATTGTGTGTTTGGTGCTGGATTCATAACTTGAAAAGCAGGGTCCTTAGTCCACTGTGAGCAGCAGGAGTAGATTACCTTACTCCTCCCCTCCTTGTCCAGTGTAACCCAATTTTGACCTCTGTGAAAGGTGAGAGCATGGGTCAGTTTCTATTTCTTTTCCCAGTTCACAATAACAGCTACTAGTAACCAGGATGGTAGTTTCTCTGCTGCATGCCTGTAGCAGCAAAAAAACAAAGGGAAGCCGTGACACAATTTCTCATGTGTTACTGCCTGGTCATCCCATCATAGCAAGTTGCAGTCACTACAGATCAGATTCAAAGCGGTGACTCGAAATCATGTTTCTTCCCCAGTATCTTCCTTCCAAGATCTAGCACATGATGTTATGTGTCATTTATAAGTTCAGCAAAACAAGTTTGCCCTTCTTATTTATAACACTTTTAATGGTCACCAGGGGTTCGGTAAATCTGCTGGCATCCCACGTTCTGCAGCTGCCTATTATGACTCAAGTTTGGTACGGCTCTCGCTGGCTTCCTTTGTGCAGTACTTTGTTTAAATTGGAGAGTTATATTACTTCTTATTGGCATAAGTTTACATCTTCAGAACGCCATACGTTGGCTGAGACTAATCCAATTTATTCCTTGCTGACAGGAATATGGGAGGGACTGTCACTTGCTAGTCTCAGTATGAAATGTGATTTCATGCTGACTCTCCCCGAAAATGCAAAGCTAAACAAGAGTGTTACAGAATGGAGATGTTTTAAAGATCATGACAGTTGGGAAGGTTTTGCATTTTGCTCAGCCTTTTTCAGACTTTGATGGTTTTGTTGTCTTTACAGTCTTAGCACAGCCTTGTTGATTTATCATTCTTGTTGGATTTAACTCTCTGGGATCTAACATTTGCAAGCTTCAGTAATTGTTTTAATTGAAGGAGATTTCAGCACGTTGTGACACTGGAGTAACTTTTTTTGTGGATCAATAATTAGGTCAGGCTGTAAGTGAAAATTTTATCTTGAAATCTTCACCCTTATCACCAGAGCACATTCATCTACCTTCTAGACGCAGGGACACCCTTCATAAGAAGGGGACTTTCTAAATGAGCATCTCTTGCGTGGTCCAGGGCATACTTGATTCTCTTAGATGCCAGTTACTGCATGACTTAAATGGGAAAAGAGGGTTTTAAGAGGTTCTCCAGACCAGAAATAAGATGTAGATACAGATTACAAAACTGCTGTATTCTGGAAGCAAGCAATACCTTCTTGTCTGCTACTAGGAAAATCACTCTTAGTAAAAAGATTAGTTGCCTGACTAATCTAGTGGTCTTCTACGATGGAGTGGCTGAATCAGTGGACAAGGGAAGAGCTATGTATGTCATCTACCTGGACTTCTGTAGGGCCTTTGATATGGTCCCCCACAACATTCTTGCTACTAAATTGGAGAGATATGGGTTTGACAGATAGACTGTTAGATGGATAAGGAATTGGCTGGATGGCCGCATCCAATGAGTTACAGACAATTGCTCAATGTCCAAGTGGAAACTAGTAATGAGTGGTGTCCCTCAAGGGTCCGTATTGGGACGAGTACTATTTAATGTCTTCACCAACTACATAGACAGTGGGATTGAGCTCACCCTCAGCCAGTAAGTCTGCAGATGACACCAAGCTGAGTGGTGTAGTTGATAAGCTAGAGGGAAAGGATGCCATCCAGAGGGACCTTGACAGGCTTGAGGAGTGGGCCCATGTGAAACTCATGAAATTCAACAAGAACAAGTGCTCTCTTTCAGTACTTTCTTATCTCTCAGATACCCTAAAGATGCTTTTCTGCTATCTGCCCCTGTACTCGGCACTGGTGAGGCCGCACCTCGAATACTGTGTTCAGGTTTGGGCCCCTCACTACAAGAAGGACATTGAGGTGCTGGAGCGTGTCCAGAGAAGGGCGACGAGGCTGGTGAAGGGTCTAGAGAACAGGTCTTATGAGGAGCGGCTGAGGGAGCTGGGGTTGTTTAGCCTAGAGAAGAGGAGGCTGAGGGGAGACCTTATCGCTCTCTACAACTATCTGAAAGGAGGCTGTAGAGAGATGGGTGCTGGTCTCTTCTCCCAAGTAACAAGTGATAGGACGAGAGGAAATGGCCTCAAGTTGCGCCAGGGGAGGTTTAGATTGGATATTAGGAAAAATTTTTTCACTGAGAGGGTAGTCAGGCATTGGAACAGGCTGCCCAGGGAAGTGGTGGAGTCACCATCCCTGGAGGTGTTCAAAAAACGTGTGGATGAGGTGCTTCGGGACATGGTTTAGTGGGCATGGGTACTGGGTTGATGGTTGGACTCGATGATCTTAGAGGTCTTTTCCAACCTTAATGATTCTATGATTCTATGATTCTATCTGAAAATCACACTTATTTAACAGTTGAGGAAAGAATTTCTGTCTACTGAGAAATACAGGGAGGATGTTTAACACTTAGTAACTGTATAGTTAGTAGTCACCTGAAACGCGACGGGGAAAAAGGAGGAGTGCAGCTGATTTTTACTTAGTTTTTTTCACAAAAGTTTGATGTTTTAAAATGTATGACAAAATGCTACAGCTCTGGAGCGGAGTGATGTCATGCAGATTCTGTGCAAGACTGAAATAAATATTGATTCAAACGAATTTTTCCCCTCACTTCCCTTGTATAACTGATTGTAGACATTAATTAAAGGCACTGCTTTTACTAGAAAGAATGGGATTCAACAAGGGGTGCTCTGTTGCTGTCAAAATATTGAGTACAGTAACATAGGCAGGCCAAGTTCAATTCTCTGCCCTACGGCGATTTCCTGGGCGAGCAGGAGCAGGCTGAAGCAGTTAAAGTTTAGGGTCCTCTCTGCCTCCTGGAGTTCAAAGCTCATCTCTGTGGGTACAAACCTGCATGCAGAGCCTGAAAGCTGTGCTGGAAGCTGCCTAAGCAGCTACTTATGTGAGGATTGTGGTCTTAGATTATAGTCAGTAGTGGTGAGGTTCACCTATGTGGATACCTCCAGTGTGGGCACCTCTACCAGAGCTGGTTAGTCTCTCTTCGCTGTATAGTCAGGGTAGACACGTCATAATGAGGTGAACTGCTCTGGAGATCTCATGGGAATAAGGTGCCTCTGCCTTGCAGCTGGTTTGCAGAGGAGCTTTCATGGGAGCTAGATGTTCTCCTTCTACATGCACAGAAACCTATGCGTGAGCATAGAAAATCAAATGCCTTTAGGAGCCCTACCTATTTACTTATTCTTCTTTTCTTTGTAGTCTAAGGTGCAGAGGTCACTGTGTTGGGCTTTGTTGGACTATGTCCCGTCTATGTTTTATATGGATTCAAATTATGGTGCATCTACACTGTCAATAAGTTTGCTCTGTGTTTCCCTCCAGAGCTTTGCTCCTCCGTTCGTCCAAAATGCCTACATGCTAACTGGTGCCTGAGAATATTGCCTGGAGTAACGGGGTTGTTCTCTCTGGGAGGAAATCAACACACAGGGGAATCACAGAGCAGCTGAGCCTGGAAGGCACCTCTGGAGATTGCCTTGTCCAACCCCCTGCTTAAAGCAGGCTCCCCAGGACCATGTCCGGTTGAATTTTGAGTATCTCCAGGGTGGAGACTCCACAACCTCTCTGGGCAACCTGCGCCAGTGTTTGACCATCTTCACAGTGAAAAAGTGTTTTCTTATATTTAAACAGAATGTCCTGTGTTTCAGTTTGTGCCTATCCCTTCCTGTCCTCTCACTGAGCACTACTGAGAGGACTCTGGCTCCATCTTCTTTACACCCTACTGTTGGATATTTATACACACTGATAAGATCCCCTTGAGCATTCTCTTCTCCAGGCTGAACAGCCCCTAGTTGTCCACAATAAGGTGAACAACTTGTCCACGAGGTCCTTGTCTACCAGGACCCCAAGGTCCTTCTCTGCCAAGTTGCTTTCCAGTCAGTGGACCCGCAGTCAGTACTGGTGCATGGAGTTATTCCTCCCCAGGTGCAGGACTTTGTACCTCCCGTTGTTGAACTTCGCTAGACTCCTGTTTGCCCATTTCTCCAGCCTGTCAAGGTCCCTCTGAATGGCAGCACAACCATCGGGTGCATCAATCACTCCTCCTAATTTCATATCATCTGCAAACTTGCTTAGGGTGCACTCTGTGCCATCATCCAGGTCATTAATGAAGCTGTTAAACAATGTTGGCCCCAGTATCAAACCTGGGTGTACACAGTTACTGGCCTCCAGCTCAACTTCATGCTTCTGACCACAACCCTTAGAGTCCAGTAGTCCAGCCAGTTTTCAATCCACTTCACAGTCCACTTGTGTTGTCCATAATTCATCAGTTTGTCTACAAGGATGTTATGGGAGACAGCACTAAATGCCTTGCTGAAGTCAAAATAAACAACATCCACTGCTCTCCCCTCTTCCACTGAGCCAGTCATCTCCTCGTAGAAGGTATAGACGTAGGCACTGTTCCCTACATTGTGTAGGCACAGGCCCTCCTAGCTTTTTAAATGTATATCTTCTAGCTATTACATAAGAGAAATAAGTAGGAACAGATCCAAATTAACTTAAAAAACCCTGAGGGCAATTGAGTTCTCTTTGCAAAATGAGGGGGTGGGTTTTAATTTCTACATTTCTCTTCATTTCCTGGGTGTTGTTGAAATAGATACAAGAAAGCCCAATTTATTTTTTTTTTTTTTTTTTTCCTCTGGCATATTACAAACGCAGAGCTGAAGTTCAGTTCTGTTATGAGGAGTTTTAGTAGCGAATTAGAAGAACAGAATTTTTTTCTCCTGTATTTTCAGTCCAAGAGCAGAAATTACAAAAAAGGTCATGAAAAATGCTGTTTGGTGGGGTTTCTGTGACAACATTGAGAATGAATAAAACCAGAGGTGTTTAGGAGAAGATTTGCAGCTTTAGAAGATTTTTTTCATATTTGAACTCAGCCTAAATTATCTTCCTATTTTTTCCTGATACCAAAGTATAGGCAGGAGAGATTATTTTTCACTGGGAGTTCCATGTTATGATAGGAAAGGATGTAATGGTTCCTTTTATTTTCTAGCGTCTTACAGGACTGTAAAGTCACATCTAAATTGAGAAAATAGCTCAGTTTCTGAAAGAGGAAACTGGTGCAACTGCCAATTTTTAATCCACTAGTGTGACAAGCCAACAAAAGCTTTGCATAAAAATTCTTTTCATATTTACATTTATTGAATTGAGTATATCCAACCACAGACATACCAGCTCCTTCGCTAGAAGTCTGTATGAAAAGAAATAAATTTAATTGTATTAGAATGAGGCTGGATTTGCAGTCTGAAGAGCCTGGATAGCTGGAGACTAATTTTTCTCTAAACAGTTAATTTCACAATAATTTCTGAGATTCCATTTTGCATGTGGTTTGAGAGAGTGTGTTAGAGTGCTTTGGAGCTTAGAGAGCAATTACTTTTGACACGCTGCAGAATGAATAGTGTACCCATTGGAATATAAAATCATTCTCCGTTTGGAAGCATACTTGGCCCATGATTCATAAAAATACCAATATGTTACTATGTGTTACGTGAAGTTTGAAAATTACTGTTATATTGCCCTACCACTTAAGGAATGTTTCTTGGTTTTAACGTACAAATAAGAATTACAGAGCTTTGAAACAACAATTGTACTAGTCTTGACAGTAGCCTAAGGAAGGCATAGAGACAAAAATCAGTCTCTTGACCTTTATAAACATTTCTGATTGTGATAGAGCCAGTGGTGGTTTTTGATTCAGAAGATCATAGGATACTCTCAGTTCACAAACTCCCCTCTGACTGCTGAATACATTATGTGTGCAAGGAAACCATGGCAGGTCTTCAGACTAAAGCTAGATCTGCATAACGTTGTATAATGATCAAAACTCTGTTTCGTATGTTGAAAGTCTTAAAATTACATTTCTGTGAAACACAGGATCTACTGCAATTTATTGATCACTATTTCATGAAGTATTGCCAAAAATCACTTAAAAATGGACCAAATCCTGAGATTTTCCCTCCATCTGAAGCCATCCCATAGCAGGACCTACTTCAATTAATTTAGGGAATTTATCGTTTGTAAAAGGGTTTGGAAATTAGGTGTGAATTTAGCCAAAATCATCAAGCACGGTGCATCCCTTCATGCAAAGGGCTCATGGATGAAATCAGACCAATATTTCGAAGAAATTATGAAGTTAGTACTTAAGTTGTTTGATCCACCAAAAAGGAAAAATTTTATAATAAAATACTTGGAAAAAGACAATGGAAGAGGACTAAGCTGAAGGTACTATTTTTATAAGCCCTGGGCTTTTCCTGCCATGTGCTTGGAATTGATAGAGTACAAGGCTTAAGCAAACAAATCTAAGTAGCTCAGGATCTGACAAGTGGATTAGGAAAAACGTGAGGCTAGATATACACACATTATTAAGAAATTTACAGCATTGGATACAGATAGGGACAGTCTCAGATAAAGTAATGTAGTGTCCAAAACTTGGCACTTCTGAAGTTCTGGAGTCAAGTTTACCTAGGAATTGATCCAGTTTGTGCTGCCAGAGGACCTTGTCCCTGAGGTAGGCATTGTTGGAAGTCAACAGGATTTTTTAACAATGTTTTTAGTTAAGGAGACACCAAATATTATTCAGCAGAAACTTACAGATTGTACATAGGACACTATCAGGATTTAATCTGCTGCAGATACCTGCTTGCATTGCCATAACGCTGTAAACAGTCTCTGGTTATCTGACTTCACTCTTGGCATACCAATGCACATCCCAGTCACCAGGAATGTCAAAACAGGTCCTCCTTCTGCTACAAGCCTCTGACCAAGGAGGTAAGGGGACCTGCCACTGCTTGTCAGATAGAGAAAGCCTATGACACAAAACTGAGCAGCGCTGACCTCATCCTGTGGACAGTGATGGCACACACCAGATCATTGCAAGACACACCAGATCATTGCAAGGCAGCTTACCTTTCCTAGGAGGATCTCAAAGAGTTTTGGTGAAGGTGGCTGTTACTGCTCTTGTGCCACTCAGGCTGCAGAGCTGCATTGTGAAGGAGGATGAAATAGTGAGCAGGTGGTCTGAAAGTGTGTCCCTCAGCTATCCCACCTTCTCTGGAGACGTCAGGGGTTGGATCTAAAAAAACATTGCTTAATTAGCTCCTCAGACTCCCTGAACCTGGAAGTAATTGGGTTTTAATTCACTTTTCATAATATGCTTTGCTTTTATGAACCTTGTGTGGAGCATTCACTATGTAAATAAATTATGTTTTCACTTTTTCCTCTTCTCCCCACACTGGGCTCATTTAATACTCACTTGGCTTGTATCTTAGAAGGAAACAATCACAAACCGGAAAGACCAGAGCTCTTTAGTTTAAACAAATTCCTTATTCTGGAGTTGAAAATTTAGTTTAGTCTCAGCAAAATAACAAGCATATGCAGTCTTTGGAGGCATTTTTATTAATATATTAAAAAGCTTATTAAATCATTACTGCCTTGCTGCCTTAGTGTCTAAAAGCTGCCTAAAGATAGAAGGTTAACTCAATAATATAGCAGTCAGGTATCTACAGTTGGACTTAAGTGGAATTTGAGGTACATCTCCAGGGAGCAACAAAATACTGTGCAGACCCACCTCAGCTAATGATGATTAAGATGGTTTGGTTATTCAAAGCACGGCAGCAACACAAGCATGGCCATATTACTATATGATGGAACTCTCTAGTAGTTGGGGATTGCAGCATGCAATCACCTTGACAGGTTAGACTGTGAAGGACTGTGAAGGACTGTGCCCGACAGGGAGCCTTGTAATGCTAAAAGTATATTGACCAAAACTTCTGTTACTGTCAGCGTAACTCTCTCATATCTCTAAGTCATTGCCCCTGTTCGGTTTAGCTTTGCATCTAAAGTTAACCGCTTCATACTCTCTACCCTCTTGCTGGCGCTTCCAGCCCCTGTTGTGGAAATGGCACCTACTCCCTGTGTCCACCTCTCTAGCATGACAGCTCACATGCTAGCCTAACCACCTCCATGCCAGCATGCCAGCCAAGGATGACAGTGTCCCAGATACAAACACAAGCCATGTCCTCCCTCCTTAATGTGAGCAGTAACGTCCCAGTGACTACAGAGGGAGTTGTACCTCCAGCCAGCTGGGACCCATGGCCAGAGATCAAAAAGCTTCACTGCAGTATATAGACTCTTTGGGGACCTGAGAGTTGCCCTCAAAGGCCTGCCTCTTGGGACAGGTATCTCATACTCTGTTTGTTTTGAATTTGCAGGTAGCCTTTGTATCTGATTGACTCTGGGTTTATTTCAGTTTTATGGGCTATAAGTCCATCCAGCCCTTTGCTGTCAGTAAGAGGGATTTAAGGCCATTAGACTGCCTTACCCTGGTCTGTAGGGGATGCCTAAACAAGTGCTGCTAAATTCTCTCCAGAAGTAGATTCAACTAAAGCAGGTCTTGAAAGGACATCCAACCTCCATGTACAAACAACCCAGAAGAGACTGCTCCTTAGCCTTTAGCTAGATGTGACCGAAATGCCCTTTTTCAGCCCCCTCTGGAGCTAGGATCTCAACCAATGACTCCAACATTTCAAAAAAAGTACTTCAGTCCCTCAGCTACTGGACAAAGCTACATTATTCTGAGAGTTTAGTCAATATTGCATCAGACTATTAAATATCTACTGCATAAGAGACAGCCTCGTGTTCAGAGTACTCACCCAGGAAGTCAGGAATCTGGCAAATCCAACAAATATTTGAGTATTTTATACACAAAGTGGAAGACTTTCAAGAGTAGAAAGAGAAAAATCCCTTGCAGAATTTCTTAAACTCCCTGGGGAAAGTGGCAGGCAGTAATCCAGACCCCCGCTCCGAGCACAGCACCTGGGATGAGGTTTGAATTTGAGGCTAATGCTGCACCCAACCCCCTCCATCTCCTCATTACCCTGCCGGGTCTGTGTCTCTACACTCCTTAAAAATGACCCAAACCAAAATGAAGAAACTTGTTTGGGGTCAAACAAAATGCTTTGTTGAAATCAAATGAATTTGTGCTGATTTTTTTTTAAATGGCGTCTTAGTTTTTATGGGACTTTTTCCCACATTTCACTTACTAAATCAAACCATCAATTGCTCACACAGCCGTACTTTTGCCTCAGGTTTGCTAGTGCACTGCTTTCACTGTTATTGCTGAGTAACATCACAGGGAAAGCCGTCAGTAGACTACGTGTTTATCCTTGTGATGCACAGGGGAAACGCTGAGGTTTCTGCTACAGGATGCATGCAGGCTAGAGGGATGGAGAGGCAAAACAGGATATTGGTCTCTTACCTTCAGTTGGTTACGTGTCCAGTTTTCTCCTGGGCTCTCAGATGTTGCCTCTCAAATATTCTACATTGTGGATGGGCCTCAAATGTTTCTCTTTCTTCAGTGACTGTGTGACAGACGGGGAGTGCCAGAAGAAGAGTCTTACAGTAGACATGCTCTCCATTTTTACATGCTCCAATGCATGCAAAAAAAGAGAGCCCAGGATTAAAATGCTCCCATAACTATGGAAACTTATTTTGTTATCGTGATCATGTTCCTTAAAGAATTGTGTACCAGGAGTACTGTTAAAAAGGAATTAAGATTGCAAGGTTAAACACTGGGAATTTAGGAAACACCAGCATGAAAGTTATTTGAGCAATCTGCACCCATCTTCTCTGCCTGCACAGTATCACAGTATTGACTTACATCAAATAAAAATAAGCTAGATATAAAAGAGAATCTGTGATTCTATGATTCTAACTCCTGCTTAATTTTGTATATTTTCACAAAACCAGGAAGAGCAGAAATTCCCTCCTGTGGCGCGGTGTCTTGCACAGTTTAACAGCCGAGTGAAGCCGTGTGTGCTGGAGGGAGGAGGTAGGAATCTGCTGCTGACCTCCTGGCAGGAGGAGCCCAGGGGCTGGAAGGAGGGGAGCCCCAGGTTTCACCCCGGGTTTTACAGTGTGGGGAGCCAGGCAGCTGGGTTGTACTCCAGCTGTGGTAGAAATGGTCTCTTTCACCCCACTGAATTTGAGCAGCACCCGTGGCAGAGTGGCCTGTGGTGGGTGCTGGGGTGATCGCAGAGGATGTCCTGCTCAACCTCGGCAGCCCCGCGTAAGCTTATGGCAAATCTGGAGCTTCAGGGGAATTTAGCTGCTAAATTCTGCCAGGGTGAACGGTGGTTTTCAGACCCATCCAGACTTCATCAACTGTGGGTGTTTTTTCAGTCTCAGCACAGGGCAAGCCCCTTTCCGAACTTCGAGGGTCTGCTCCAGGATAGGAGAGTGCTAAAGCTCTGAAGCGAAACATTTGTATCCCACAACCATGCGATACAAAAAAGCAGTCTTGCACTACACTGTGTGATTCATGGTTTTTGGGTAGTTCTGTCATCTCTCTGGCATATGATTCTTTCCTCATGATGCAAACTGTGGCCAGTGCATGTATGTGCGCTGCAGATAACTTTTGGGTGGAATTAATTTCAAGTAAAGCTAGAAGTTTGAGAGTTGGCCGCATCTAAAGTTCATTATATGAGCTCCCTTCGCAGTCATGGGACAGGAATAGGCACCTTCGGAGGGTGACTCACCCTCCCTGGTTTGTAGGCTCGTGCCTGTTCCTCCCGACAGACTCCCAAGGGAGCATCACTAGCACTCTAAGGCTGACAGCTGAGCGACATGGCTCAAGATAGGACCACTGGATGACGCTTCTGGATATTAAAGTGAAATAGCATTCTCTTACAATTCAGTACCCTGTCAGGGGTAAAAAGTCGTGGCTGTTTCTTTGTACATCTTTTCACAAAGCAGTCTGGCTTTTTCCCCTATTCCTCCCACATCCAGGCAAAGGCTTAGTTTTGATGGGTTAGAGACTGGAGCCAAGCAATTGTGGGTGACAATCAATAGGGATTATTGTTGAGGGTACAGTCATAAAACTGTAGCACTAGGAAGAAAAAATAGAGGCTGTAGACATTAAAATTAATGTTTATGAAATGTTTGCCAAAAAATAATTTATTAGACAAGTAACACCGGTCCAGTTTTCCTGATAATTCTTTGTTTATATCATCCAGCATTCCTTCACTTATGGTTGTGATATATCACTTACTTTTTTAGGACTATTCCAGCAAATAAGAAGAGCACATTAAGTCCTAACAGGACCTCTGGGACACAAAACACTGTCTAAATACTTTGAATTCATTCGCCTTTAAAAACATAAAATAAATCATGAACTAATCAGATTCTTCATTGAAACTCGCCTGTAAACCATACGTATTCTTGAATCCAGTTTCTCAAAATGTCTTCCTTATTACACCAACCTTTTCCAGTAATTCTTTTCTAGTCTTAGAGATGCAGCAACAAATCAAGCACAGTAATTGTATTTCTAAAATGCAGTATAAAAATCCTTAGAATGTTAAAACTATAAGCATACATCATCACATGTGTTTTATTACCTGTGCACTTTGCAATAGGCAAAGTGATACAGCAAAAGAATATTAATAAGAAAAGAAAAAAACCTCGATATCATTCACACATCTGGAGAACCAATTTTTCTTTCAACCAATGATGTCATCTTCCTAGTACAAAGTGTTGAGGGGGGGCCAAGGGGTAATGCAATAATTCATCTCGTAGTTTTTATAATTTTTCAGTGGTCTGGTTTGCAATATTTGTAATTGTTTTTACTGTACATGTGCCTGAAACAGATGCAAAATCACATTTTAGGAAAGAAAACCAGCAAAACCTCTTGGAATTTCACAGGTTTCAGGTGGAAGCATTCGAGCAACTGTGCCTGTCTCAGTTTGCCTGGGCAGCAAAAGTCCCAGCCACTTTGGCAGGGCTTCAGGTGCAAGTGTGTCACTCTGCACATGTCCCGGTGAGTCAGGGAGTAGGACTGAGTATGTGGAGGCGTAACACACTGCTCGGTGAAGATATAGCATGAGAATATAGAAGGTGTGGGGCCTCTAGAAGGTAACATGATCATTAAAAAAGAAATGTCCTGTCCATCCTGCCTGCTGTCTGCACCCCTAAACTCACCAGCATTCATCTTCAGGCAAAAAGATAATAAAGCCTTCCAACAAAAAACTTGTGTAGCTCAACAGAAACAGTAAGAAGTCTATGAGAGGGAAAAGACTAGAATTTACAGCATGGAAAGATTACCCAAATGAGGGAACAGAGCACCCATAAAACATGGCAGGTCGAGTGTAAACAGAAAAATAAGAAAGCTACAGAATAATTGAAGTGTGCCTTGCAAAGGGGGGTAACAAAAAGCTCTTTAAGTAGCTCAAAAGCAGGAATACAGTAAGGAAACTGGCAAGACCACTTGATGACCATCAACATGTAAAAGGGACAGTCACAGATGACGAAGCCAGAGTAGCAAAGATCAATGAATTCTTTGCATCAGTCTTCACCATGGAAGACCTTGGGCAGATTCTTTGCCAACAGGTCAGAAGAGCTACATCAGGTTGAGATGAAGATACAGGGTGTAGCAGTCTAAACAAGTAAGCTACATTCTAAAAAGTCATGAGAACTGGATGGCATTGATTTGGGAGCGCTGAAGAGCTGTGAACCAAGGTGTGCAAGTTGTCATTACAAACAGCCACTGTGCCAGAGATCTTGTGGATTTCCAGTGAAATTCCTATCCACAAAAGGGCTCCAAAAAGGGGACTATCAGTCAGTGACTCTGACTTCCAGCCCTGGTAAAATGGCAAACTCTAATGCAGAACAGGATCATTGAACAAATGGGTTAGCGTGATCTCTTGGGAGAAACTCAACAGAGCCTCTGTGAAGAGGTGCACACCTGATGGTTTTCTGGGAGTGTGGTAGGAAGCATGCGGATAAAGGGTGCACTCATACTTGGGTATACCAAATGTCGATTTGCAAAAAGTTTCTGATAAAGTTCCACACCAAAGGTTGTGAAAGAAATTATGTTGCTATGGGACTGGAGAAAGGTCCTTTTTTGGACTGAAAGCTGGTTGAAGGATTGGAAGCAAACTGTAAGTCTTAATGGTCACTTTCCAGGATGGAGAAGAGTCAGCAGTATGGTCCTCCAGGGACCACTGCTGGGACAGGTTTTACTCTGCATCTTCACCTGTGACTTAGTGAAAGAAACATGCAGTAACATGTCCAGGTTTGCAGATGATATGAAAGTCTTTTGAGTGAAATGAAAAGTTGATGGTGAAAAATTCTAGAAAGACTTCACAAAATTGGGTTAACTAAAAGGGAGAAGAGCTTTGGCATACATAAAATTGAAGTAACATACCTAAGGAGAAATAATTCAAACATGCATGTACAATGCTGGACTTGGAAATGGTGGTTACAAGGTGGGCAAGAGAACTTGAGTCCTCATGGGCAGTTCTCCAAAATCACTGGCTCAGTGTTTAGTGGCACACAAAAAAGCCCAAAAAATTGGAAGGGTACTACTACTTTCAAAGTACTGCTACTTCTCAGGAAGAGTATTGAGAAAAAGACACCATTTTGCCACTATATACATTTTGCCACTATAGAAAACCTTGGTGCATCCGCATCATTGTGAAAAACATCTGCAGTTCTGGTCTCTGCATCTGAAGAAGGACATGATGAAGTTAGGAGAAGTACAGTCAAGAGAGCAAGAGAGACCAAACCAAAAGTAGCTAGAAGGCCAAGCCCAGAGAGTTGTGGTGAACGGAGTTAAATCCAGTTGGCAGCCAGTCATGAGCGGTGTTCCCCGGGGCTCAGTACTGGAGCCAGTCTTGTTTAATATCTTTATCAATGATCTAGACGAGGGGATCGAGTGCTCCCTCAGTAAGTTTGCAGGTGACACCAAGTTGGGCGGGAGTGTTGATCTGCCTGAGGGTAGGAAGGCTCTGCAGAGGGATCTGGACAGGCTGGATTGATGGGCCGAGGCCAATTGTAGGAGGTTTAACAAAGTCAAATGCCAGGTTCTGCACTTGGGTCACAACAACCCCAGGCAACGCTACAGGCTTGGGGAAGAGTGGCTGGAAAGCTGCCCGGCGGAAAAGGACCTGGGGGTGCTGGTCGACAGCCGGCTGAACATGAGCCGGCAGTGTGCCCAGGTGGCCAAGAAGGCCAACGGCATCCTGGCCTGTATCAGGAATAGTGTGGCCAGCAGGAGTAGGGAGGTGATCGTGCCCCTGTACTCGGCACTGGTGAGGCCGCACCTCGAATACTGTGTTCGGTTTTGGGCCCCTCACTACAAGAAAGACATTGAGTTGCTGGAGTGTGTCCAAAGAAGGGCAATGAAGCTGGTGAAGGGTCTGGAGCACAAGCCTTATGAGGAGCAGCTGAGCAGACAAAGGAGGCTGAGGCGAGACCTTATCGCTCTCTACAACTACCTGAAAGGAGATTGTAGCGAGGTGGATGTTGGTCTCTTCTCCCAAGTAACAAGCCATAGGGTGAGAGGGAATGGCCTCAAGTTGCACCAAGGGAGGTTTAGACCGGATATTAGGAAAAATTTCTTTACTGAAAGAGTGGTCAGGCATTGGAACAGGCTGCCCAGGGAAGCGGTGGAGTCACCATCACTGGAGACAATTAAAAAACATATAGATGTGGTGTTTCGGGTCATGGTTTAGTGGGCATGGTGGTGTTGGGTTGACGGTTGGACTTGATGATCTTAGAGATCTTTTCTAACCTTAATGATTCTATGAAAGGATTGGGACTGTTCAATTTGGAGAGAAGGTGGCTGTGAGGAGATACAGTCAGGGTACAGTATCATAAAGGCAGCAGATAAGAATAATTTATTAGTCAAATTCCACGAGTACTCGGAGGGCTTATTGAAACTAGTAGGAAATTGGCTTAAAACAGATCTTGTTTTAGATTCTAATTATCAAGGTTTTTTCAAAACAGAAAGTACTTCTTTACAAGTGGGTAGTGATTTTTTCTACTTTGTTGCCCCACAGGGTTGTGGAGCTACTTAACCAGAGCAGATTCAAATAGGAATTAGACAGATTCACAGATAACAGGCCCAAAACAAGTACTAAAGGGAAAAGACAGGTATGTACTCTTTGACATCTCTCACCCAGATTAGGGATTGATAGCAGATGATGGGGAAGTATGATGGGAAAGCACCACAGAAAGTGGCCAGGTTTCTGTGCTCTCGAAATAGCTTCTCCTATTGCCATTGTTGTGGCCACCTACTGCTCTTATCCATGTCCCTGTATAAAATACAGGTATTTTTACTTATTAAGATTTATTTGTACTATAAAACTCTTAGTAATGCTTATCATCCCTAGAAAAAGTCAGAGTTCTGAAAAAGAAATACTGTTTATTAAAAATGTCTCTGCTTCTAATCTCATCTAGGAACTGAGGGTTATGTGGGGAAGAGTTTCTTTTTTAATGAAAGGAGGCATGCCAATGACATATAAATTAGCAGAAGTCAAAAAAGGAGGAAACCTGGGGTAATCTAACTATTCCTCAGGTACTAGTCTAAGACCTGAAGCCCATGGTGAAAACAGCAATGCAGACTGCATGCTGGCATCATAATACATCAGCTGTGATTACAGCTGTCGCAACCAGTGCAGCAAAATATCCTTCAGTATTTTGTACTGAACAAAACATTTCTCTACCAGGACTTTGTCCTGACAAGAAAATGGAACCCAAACAAAGAAGACATTTGGCTTTACCCCTCCTGTGTCCCTTCCTTCCCTGGCCTGGCTTCAATCTGATGGGTCGTGCAGAGCCTGTGCCCTGCTCCATCCCAGTAGTCCTCTGTTCCAGGCACCCATCGGGGTAGAGCACTTCCAGGCAGCTCATGGGAGTGCCTGTGAAGATCAGGCTTGTGACTGGAAAGCATCTTGTACAAGTGTAAGCCTGAGAAATTGTTCTCACCACCTGGACCTCTGCTGTGGGCTGTGAGCTGGCAGCTCCTCTGTTAGCGACCTGTCTGCCTCCCTCTCCCCCTCCTCATCCTGTCCACCTCAATGGACACTCTTCAAGGCATGATTTGCCTTCATCTGCACAAGTCCCAAAGCCGACCTGGCACCTACCTCCCACAAACTTACCTGCTAGGTATTTTAAATTTGATGGTTGGTACTTGCTTCTGCCATTAGGTACATTTGAAAATCTTGCCTTAAAACACATTTTGAAGTTAAAGTTTTTTTCCATTTGTTGTTCCCACAGGATTTCTCCCATCCCAGGTGTTCTCTGATTTCTACTGGAAGAGGGATTAACGTTTGGACTAATCACTGGATGGTGTCACTTGACGTAATGGTGTTGAGAACCAGATGTTATTTGCACACACTTATGCACTTTCAATGCTGCATGTGTAGCATTAATGTATGAAAGTTGTTCATACAGACATTTCCCAGTCTTCCCGACTCAGCATGGACTGTGTCATTCAGCTCTGCTGGAAACCTGTAACTACTGTTATTAAAGATTTTCCTGTAGAGAAAAATACAGGCACTAGTAGCTTGATCTGAGTTCTACAGTGTCTGTGTGTGTGTTTCTATGTGTGGGGCTGTTCATTGCTACACATATACATTTGCTGGGCAAAATGGGGTCACATGGATTTGCAGTAGATAAACATGTGCCTTTGAATATGCTGATTTTATTTATATGTTATAGTTTCCTTTGTTTTTCTTTCATATCTTGATCTGAGGCTTATTAAATTGCTATTAGAAAACACTATATGGCAAACATTATCTTTATGGCTCTGTGTCCAAGATGCTTTAATGATGAAGGAGAAAGAAAATGAAATGAAGGCATTCTGTTAAAATGAACAGCTTATTTGCCATAAACCTCCATACACTGTTGGGAGACCTGGTAAAAAACTCTAGAAAACCACTAGGAACTCAGAAAATGTTGGAATGTGTTTGTGCTCAGAGGAGATACCCCTCTTGTCTAGAAGACTCCTAAAGTCTTGACAGAACAGAAAACTGTGCTTGACAGTTCCTATTTTGGAGGTCGAGAGAGATGGAGATGGTTTACTGGGTTAGAAGGTGCAGCAAGAAGAAGATGCAGAAGGTGTTAATGCAGAGCCCAGATAATCTTCACAGCAACAGAGGCCATTTGTAAAATCACACTATCAGTACCACCATACAGACAACTTAGAGGAGTTTCAAATACCTTTAATTCATGTTCAGAAGGAGTTGCTCCACTGCTGATGTGAAGGATGGAGTTTGCTGTCTTTGAGACGGCAGTTGTGATGAAGGGCCTTGTGGGAGCCTGTCTTCACCCTCACAAGGATTTTATGAGAGCCTGCTGATTCTTGCAGATGCTCCAGAAATGCTGAGTGAAGAAGATCTCTGAACCCTGTTTGGCTCCTTATCATTTCTGAGCAATTCATGGGAACTATGGCTCAGAAGACCATGCTGAGTCCCTGATGGTTTAGACTCTCTTCTTAAATGTCCGGAGGCAGAGTCTGTCTTTGGGTTGCTGAGATGCTTGTGACAAATGTGTAGAGCTGATCCTGCCAGGTATTCTGGATGGAGTCAGCAATGAATGTAAGCACAGAACTGGTTCCTTTGACAAAATTATTCAAGTGTTTAAACCCACAATCAGACCCCTTTCTGGACTAAGCCAATGTACGCTACTTTGGGCATCCCCCACCCAGAGATCTTACATGAAATATCAGTGCCCCTAACAAGCATGGTGGTTTTGCTGGTCCAGCATATATGCGGGAAGATTTTGTAAGAGATGGGTGAGGGGATCTGGGGGATCAGGGCAGGGGGATCGGAGGGATGTGAATTCTGGGTCCTCCTAATCTTGAGGGGGGAATGAATTGAGAGCTCAAGTTGCTGGGCTGTAATCACCTTACCAGGGCATTCGCCACAGCCAGGAGCCCATGAGAAATTAGCTTGTCATTAGGGCACTCAGCAGAGGGGCAGGTCCCAGGGGCATAGGCCAGGTTTTTCTGATCATTCGTTACAGCCTATGCAACTTGCTTGAGGAGAAGGTACCAAAGTGCTATTCTGGATCTCATCCTTCATCCTTCTGCATGTCCAGGATGAGCAACGCAAGTCATCTTAGGAATAGCTTTCATCTGGTCCTTTTCTGAGACCAGCAGTAGTTGCAATTCTCATGGTACACTGAAGTCCTCTGCCTATCAGTTGGGACATTTCCCCTTCACCATGAAAGTGCTAATTAACGCTAGCTGGGAGAATCGTCTCTCTGAGTGCAGCATGACCTCAGTGACAGGTACGTGCCAAGCTGGGACAGGATCAGCCTCTGTCAGCTTCCCTGACATCTTCCAGTGGTAGGAGCTGGATGCTGCCCAAGCGGGCCTTTCCCAGCCCTCCCTTGCCTCCGCTGCCAAGGAGGGGAATGCCACATCCCCTTCCAGGGTTGTGTCAACCCCCCCAAACTGCCATACATCTCACTCGAACTCCTTTCAATCTGCTGTCCTAAAAGTTTAATAAAGGTAATGACAGTTGTCTGCCCCAGGCCATCCCTGTAAGCCAGCAAAGAGTGCTCTGATCTTGTAAATCGTGTTGTAAATTGCCTACATATCTCTCAGATTTTGTTAGTTTATTTGTTTCAGTTTTCCTCTGCAGCTCTCAGCTGGTGCCGGACAAGGGAGACGGATCAGACCAGACTTACCACGGATTCAAGCCAACATGGCAAATCTGGAACAATTTCTCTTTTTTTTTATTTTGCAATACAGCAGCAGCAAGTTAACTTTTGAGCCAGCACCTCACAGTCCCTTGTGACTATCACAGATATAAAAATCATGTGATGTTGCTTGGTAACACTCAAATGTAAGTACTGTACATGTCACAAGGACTGCACTGTATTTAATCAAAAGTAACAAATACTATATAAACACACCAAATTCAGGGGCATCTGCTATTAATTCAACAGAGCAAGGGTAATAGTGCTACTCATAAATTTGAAATTCTCTACATATTAAATAGGAATTGCTGACAACATAGCACTTACCATACAATATGTAAAAGTGGGAAAAAATATGATTCGCTGGCCATTGATAAATCAAAGAAATTAAACCTATGGAGTAAAACCAAGACACAGTGAAGGCACTCTGTCAGAATCAAACAAAACAGCATCCAAATTAACCCGGGCAAGATCCAGACTCAGCCTATAGCCACAAATCAAAACATTCCTCTGCATATAAACATCCTGCCATGGGGGCTGATCAACATCTCACATTAGTAATACTATATTCCCTGAGAAGGGCTTTCAAGGCACACATCAGCACAAAAGATGTGAAGTTCAAAGCCAACAATAAGAAAACAATTAGAAACAGACATCTCCTACTCAAGGACTCCACCAAGAATGGCAAGCTTTTTTATTAGCACAATAATCCCTGCAGTGGCAAAGGAGAGTGTTCAGAGAAGTCAGAGAAGACAAAATAGTCTGCAAAAATTAGAATAGCAATATACTAGTGGACAATATTTTATACGTGCAGAGTGGGAAACGAAAACCAGAGAAAGGGTAACACAGCAATAAATAAATAAAAAGGTTCATACTTTAAATCCCCCCAAAATGAGCTTCTTTCTATCTTACATATTTTTATATTGCTCCTACCCCAAAATTGGAACACTTTGCTGTCTTTAATGTAGTTATGAACATGAAATCTCTCTGATAAAGGGATTACCCCTATTGTACATGCTGGGAGATGAGATCTTACACAGGTATCCTGTGAGGAAGCAGTGAGTTGAATCTGTCCTTTTCAGCGTAAGGCCAGTCTTGGACCACACTTCCTTTCTTTACTGTAGTTTTTCTCTAACCTCATATCATCACACAGTATATATGTGTTTTAGTAGATAAAATGGATGTATAATGCTGTCCTATTAGATCAGGAAAACCTGCTTCTTTCTGCTACTGTATCTTTTAAAGTTTGTATTATGAACCAGTCTGCATCTGCACTTACACTTCAGGAGCTCCTTTTCTCTACCCAGGCTTGCTTCAGCTCCCAGATTTTTGCTGCAGCTGTTAGAGAAAATATCCCGTGGTTACTGTGGTGGTGCTAATCACAAAATGTTAAAATAAACATTACTTTTTACATTAAGATGTAAAACTATGCAATGGCTGTGCTGCTGGATCATGTCCTTCGGTCTTCCCTCTCTCTGTTTTCTGACAACTGCTCCATCGAGGACATTACCTGCACCATCCCAGAATTGCCCCCATTACTGCCGTTGCTGCAGATACTTGAGGCCACTCTGGAATTAGCTTGTCTTGCCCAGTATTTACCGTTCTAGTGATTTTTTTTTGTTTCCTTCCCAAATGTAATCTTGGTGGATTGACACTGAGGAACCATGAAGGAGAGATGTTTGCTTAGATGTTTCCTGTGCAGTAACACACTCCAGGAAAAGACATGAGGCCACTGAAGACAGCTTAACCACAGGTGAGACCTTCCTGGCAGGGAGGCCGCTAGAGAGTGGTTGCAGTGGGACATGTTTGCCCCATTTGAGCAGCAGCCTTGGGATCCCCCCTACTAGTGCTTTTGCTGAAATGCAATATTGACAGCGCTTCTTTTAGATAGGAAAGGCAATTACATGGGGAGGTTTATTCGGGGATGATCAATCATCCCCAAATATTCCGTCTTTCCTATCAGCACTTTGATGCGCTGTGTCATAAAAATGTTGGAGAACTTTGGCTAAGATCCAATAGCAGATTTTTACTGTTCAAAACTATTTCTTCAGAAATATTAAACAAGAGGAAACCAAGCTAGAGGAGGAGGTATTTATACCAGAGGAGTGAATCCCCACAGGGTTCCCCTGTGTGAATATTGACTGTCGCTGATGGCCAGGACTACGTGCCATCTCCCATGCTCAACAGCCTGAGAGGAAAGGAAAGAATGGGTGTGGGAGGACCACGCTGCCCTTCATTTCACACCATAAGCTTTTTCTTAGTTTCATTTGAGAAAACATAAAACTCCCTGGAGTGGGCTGTCATCATGAGCTGGTTTGGGGAGGGGGGTTATAGAGAGATTGCCGTGGGGTAAAATCAACGTCCCCCTCTTGATTTGCTCAAATGTTTGGCAGCCCCTAGGAACACAAACCAAGTAATTTTGTAGCTGTGCCTTATTAAAAACAAGTTATAGAGAAAAAAAGAACAAGTTTTAAAAGTGGATAGGAGTGGTGATGAGTTCCAGACCTGGTCCTGAGCGGCAGGTGGTTAACGGGAACCTTCCGAGGAGCCACACTCGGGAAGGTGCCCCAGGGACAGGCTCTGCAGTCATATCTGTTAGCAATAATTTCTCCAGCAGTTCTCTGAGGTTGTGAAATAAATATAGGCTCCAATAAAATAGATGGTGCTTGTACTTAATGATGACTGTGCTCAGAAAGAGCTTGCACCGTGTCAAGAGGGCCATAAGGTGAACAAAGGAAGTGAAATGTAACCTGAAGAATATTATGCAACTATGAAGCTACATTTGGATCGATTAAATGGATGAGGAGAGGAAAAAATCAATGCAGGTCCTCCATTCTGGGATATGTCTGTGAATGCGTTACTCTTAAATCCTCCAAAGACATGTGCCAAGCAGATTCCCATATGGGCATTTCCATCTTTCACTGCCCTCAAAACGAAGCCCATTCAATTAACTCAATCACTCTTAAGGCAAGATTTTTCCAGGGACCCTATATCCAAGAAAATCAGCCTGCTATAACTTCCAAGTACAAAGCACAGACATCAGCTCCAGCTGCAGGTCCTGGGTTCATTCCCAGGGTTACTCGAGATGCTGGTTTCTGCACAGAGGTTGGGTGCTTCACCTGCTGTACTGTGAAATAGTGGCCTATGAAAGGAACAGTGAATTTGGGACACTGTGAATGAAGCATGTTTAGATAATAGTGCTAACCAGCATGATCCCCTTATGACACAAATGTTTACACAAAGTCTGGTCTGCTAAAGGTTATTTCTGTTAAGAGGAAAAAATGATCCTACCATGAGGTTTTAATGTTGAACCATTCTATTTACTTTCTGAGACTAATGAAGCTCTGTTTCTCCAAATCGAATAGCAATTAGCCATTTCTTTGCTCTGAGTTTCAAGCCTCTGCCAGTCAACCCTCAGCCCTAGAGGTCTCCCTTTTAGCTTGTTCTGGGACCTATAACCTTCCACTTTTTTTTTTTTTTCACATTAACATAAACCTTCAGGAAAAATAGCCAGTGGCATTTCTTCATTAACATGTCATTTGGTTTAGAGAGTTGGGCTACAGAATAGCTGATATTTCAGCCATTTGAGTTCATAATGGAGCATAACTGTTCCTTGATGGTATCATGAGTGGATGTCAGCAGTTTACACCCCATCCATAACAATGATTCACTAGAAATGACTGAAATAACTATAATGAATTAGCCATAAACTTTGTCATTAGACAAGCTGGATGTGCAGGGACACTAATGCCAGAAGAAGCACTGTAGCATCACAGAAGTCAATCACTCCACAAATGACAGCAATACCTGATTAAGAAAAACCTGCAAAATATTTTGGAAGTCTCCTCAAGACAAACCCAGTTCCAGTCCCCACTACCCACAGGCTTCTGAACAATAGATTTCAACTGGGATGACGAGTCAAGTGTTACAGATGGTCCTCTTTTTTCTTCATACCAGTGTATAAACCAAATTGTAAAAATTGGGGCAGTGCTAATTTTGTTGGTTTCTGCCTTAGAACTTTGTCTAAATGCAATATATTTCATTTTTCAGTTATTTTCATTATTCTGTAATTATTTTGCCAGTGACTCTCACTTCTCTTCTAATTTATAGATCTGCTCCTGAGTGCTGGGAGCATGGTAGACAATAAAATGGAAGCGTTAGCCTTCTTTTTCATTAAACTCTGTAAGGAAACCCATAATTTTTTCACAGCCATTTTCAGATGGTGTGTCTTCTTCAACGCATTCAGTTGGAATAATGATTCTTTAAGAGAAGGCCCAATCAGCTTGTGTGTTGTGGGATTTTAAATGGACGCCTTGAAGAAACTGCTATGAATCACAGTGCCCCAGCCAGCATGGGGGAGCAGCAGGTCTTCCAGCCAGGAGAACGCCACTGTGAGACACGCTGCCCGGGACTGACAACATGCTGTGTGGCTCCTGGGGAGCTGCTGCAGACTGCCTGGGGCTGTAACTCTTTATTTCGGCTGTAACAGATGAAGTGTAAAATTCTCCTTTGCAAGGAAGCCCTTATAACTCAGGTCTGGTTTATTCATTCCATGCTAAACTGCTCTGAAGAATCAGTGCCTTATTGCTATGTAGAGCAGAGAAGGTCAGTGTGAAGGTCATGCCTGGTTCGCAAGGCTGTGTGGTGGGGTTCATTGGGACCCACTAGCGACAGAGACTCACACATGTGTCGCTGAAGCATTGGCATGACACACGTCTACCAAGGGTATTGCCATCTCTGTGGGAGTGCTAACTGTTGGGCCAACTATGTTCACATATTATTGGAAATTTGAAAGCAGATCATGTCCAAGGCAAGGTTCACCCCTGCAACAGCACATCAGAAAGAGCCTTGAATTTGCAATAAGCAAAGATGGAGCTGTTGACCAGAAAAGCTTGTAGTGTGCAGGCCTCTTCCAAGCTGCTCACAAATGCTGGCACCTGTGCACACGTGTACGCCCGTGCAGCAGGTAGGAGCACATGCTAGAGGCTACCCTTAGAGCAGTGCCATAAATTTTCTTGAAGAAATGGTAAATAAGGGGATAGTAGAAGCCTGGAAAATGGAGACAGAAGAATAGTACCTGGGAAAGGATGCAGAAAGGAAAACTGGGTAATTGACATGAAGGAAAAAATGGTTTGGAGACAAAAGTATGAAGATCAGAGGGAGTTGGAAGAAGAGAGAGTGTGAGTCTGCTATGGGAAGCAATGGGGAGCTGGGGAAGGGCATGGACAGGCTGAGTATCTTTGTAATGCACAGTAGTAAAGAAAGCCTGGCTACATGGCTCCTAGTAAATCATACAGACTGGGGAGCATCCCTGCACACTGCAACTTGGCTGTCTGTACTAGCCCTAGCTGCTTATTGGGGATGGTTTGCAAATGGCTACAGTTTTGGAGGCTAAGAGATCTACTGGTAGGTCACTCTGGGCAAGCTGGCCTTGCCTTCAGAGGACAGGCCTAGGCACATTTCATTGACCAGTACAGATACAGCCCTTCTGTATATGATTTTTAGATCATGTGCCATCTTAAGAGGTCCCGGGCATGACTGAAGTGCCTGCAGAGGAGTAAAGTGTTGTCCTGCTTCATTAAACAGACCGTGTAGAATCCAGTCTCACAGCTCATGTGAATTGGGTTGGGTTGATGCCTGTAACATGAAGCCAGGTCTCACGGAGCAGGCAACAAAGCCCTAGTCAGAGCATGCACAGCAGTTCTGGTCCTTGCTGCCTTTGCAGAGCGCTGCCTGGTATGTGTGCAGTAGATGCAGCATCAAAATGATGCCACATTGGCTCAGGGATTTCTCCAAAGAACAAGTTCTGCTCCAAAGGACTTAGATCTTACTGTTTAGAATAGGTTGAAGAAGTCAAGTTGGAAAACAGAGGGACAAAGGCTGCAAGATGATGGATAAGATAATCAAAGCCCAACATAAAGGTGTGTTCAGAGACATGAGGGCAGCCTCAGAAGAGCCCAGAGCTACTGAAGAGGAACCATCAAATATGCTGAAGGCTCAGTGAGATGACAGCAAGAATGCAAAGCTCACCAAAGACCTTGGAGATGACCAGCCTCAATAGCCCAGTGCTGACAAATGTAGTAATTTAGGGGATCCAGGAAAAAGCTGGTAAAAGCATTAGGGGGACAGGTCTGGAGAAGCTTACAGATACAGGGAAGAGAGAAGGCAGAGTGTTCACTACATATACTTTGTAGGGGAAAGAGAGGTCATCAGAGGGATTTTGAGGAACAGTGAGAAGATGCAAGAAAAAATTTGTCAGATGATGTTGAAGATGGAAGGCTTTCTCTGCAACAGCAATTATCTGAAATAGCAGTGTGCTACTGCAGAAACTATTCTGTCCCTACAGTAACACGTAACCATTTGTTTATCCCTTCCCTCCCTCCCTCCCTCCTTCCCTCCCTCCTTCCCTCCCTCCTTCCCTCCTTCCTTCCTTCCCTCCTTCCCTCCTTCCCTCCCTCCTTCCCTCCTTCCCTCCTTCCCTCCTTCCCTCCTTCCTTCCTTCCTTCCTTCCTTCCTTCCTTCCTTCCTTCCTTCCTTCCTTCCTTCCTTCCTTCCTTCCTTCCTTCCTTCCTTCCTTCCTTCCTT